>BSYR01000077.1:7500-115000 GCA_030270665.1 Hibiscus trionum | reverse complement strand
ATACAAGATGCCTATGATGATTTGGTTTTAGAGTTTAAAAATCACATTTTGAAAAACAATAAATTGATTTCAAAGTTAAAAATTCAAAATGATTTGATTTCTAAAACCAAACTTGAACTTGAAGCAAAACTCGAAGAGTTTGAATTAAAATGTTTTGATTTACAAAATTTGCTTCAAAAAGTTCAAGAAGAAAAAGATTTGATTTCCAAGGAGCTTGAAAAGAAAAATAGTTTTGGAAAATCAAATTTTTATGTAAGACAATCTAGTGCCCCTAGATTTGTAAAAGGAAAATGTTTTAGAAGTGTTTGGGTCCCACAAGGACTTAGTACTTCAATTAAAAAGAATGACATTGAAAAATGGATTTCTAAGGGGACTAAAATTTGTACTACTAACGTCTATGGATCCAAAGCAATTTGGATACCAAAAATTACTTGATTGTAAACATTAAAGGGGAGCTCCATGCACACTAAGGAAGAACACTTGAAGAAGGAAGACTTCACATCCTACCTTGAGTTCAAGTGTTGGTAAATGTCTAGTCATTTTTGCATTTATTTGTTTTAATTTTTATTTAATTCAACTAGATGATCATATATGTTGGACTAACATTTTGATGATGCTTTGAGTAAAAGGGAGCCATTTTAAAACCAAATTCTTATTTTTGTCAATTTTTACCTCTATTGTGATTTCGAACTTAATGTTTTAAATTCTTTTTGATATAACAAAAAGGGGGAGAGATGGTTTGAAAAATTGAATTTTCAAATGAATAAGGGGGAGCTTTATTTGATTTCATATCTTCAATCTCTTATTCACAGTTTTAAAGTTAAAGGGGGAGAATCCCAAACAATTTTTCAAGATAGTTTTATTATATCAAAAAGGGGGAGATTGTAGAACTAATGTTTTGATATAATAATTGAAAAATGTTTTGGACTGATTTAAAAAGTATTTAAAACAATTTCCAAAGTCCAAATAACTTGAAACAATTTTTAGGGATGTTTTTAAAAGGTTTTACATGTTTTTCAAAGCCAAACTTCACAAAACTGTCCAGACGTTTTGAAACACCTTAGGGCGTTTCGATACAGTGCATTCCAGTAGCAAAAGTGTTTCGATACAAGTATCGAAACAGGCTTACCCTAGATAAGGATTTTTGCCCAGCGTTTCGAAACGAGTTATGCCGTTTCGATACGCCTACGTGGCACTGACCACAACGGTCATAAACCCCAACGGCTATTTCCCAACTAACATTTAAATGCAGGTCGTTTCGATACGGAACTAGGCGTTTCGAAACGGACAAAAGCGTTTCGATACAGGTCCACATCAGACTGCAGCTGCTCTTTCTACTTAAAGGGTGTTTCGAAACGGGTTCGAGCGTTTCGAAACGGAGAGCTGCAGAACTGCATTTATGGTGGGAATTAAAGTCCTCAACGGCTCCGATTCAATCCCAACGGCTAGTAACGGCTACAAACTCATCAAGGAGTATAAAAGGGACCTCCAAGCATCAAGTAAAGGCTAATGCTCATATTGTCAAACAACAAATGATCAAGAATTGTCTTAGAGCCTAAATCGTCATTTATTGTATAGACAAACACTAGTGAGCCAAAATTGTCAAATTTGCTCAAGTGTTTTAGGTTTTGGGTGAGTGCTAAATTGTGCAAACAAATACCTATTAGAGGGAGTTAAGTTTGCTTATTGTTTCTCTTTGTAAAAGAGGGTTTTGATCAAGGCTTTGGGTAGAAAGATTGATCGGTGTAAAGGGTTTCCTCCTAAGCCTAGAAAAGGGGACGAATCAATAGTGGATTGATTGGAAATCCTTAGTGGGGAGCTAAGGTAGTGGATGTAGACCTTGGTTAGAAGGTTGAACCACTATAAATCATTGTGTCAATCTTTGTTTTAGCTTCCACACCACCTCCACCCAAAAATCCACCTCTCCACCATTTTTTTTAATTACTCCAATGTTTTATAATTTTAATTTGATATGACTTTAAATAATTAACTCAAAATTAATGACGATTGACGAAGGCCAACCTAAAGTCTATCAACTACTTATACGGTTGTACCGAACTCAAACTCAATACGAATTCTAATTCCGAAAATACCCCGACCTGAAATTACCTGACCTGAAATGCACCCGACCTGAAATGCAACTGGCCTGAAATGAATCCGACCTGAAATGGACCCGACCTGAAATGGACCCGACCTGAAACGGACCCGACCTGAAACGAACCCGACCTGAAATGGACCCGACCTAAAAAGGACCCGAGTTGAAGTGTATCCGAACCCGAATTAACCTGTCAATTATCTTCTTCGGAGCCGACCCGTTTTGACCCGACCTGAAATGGACCCGACCTGAAATGGACCCGCACCTGACCCGAGTCGAGTCAAAACAGAAAAATGACCTGAAATGACCTGTATTCGATTTTACCCGACCTGAAACCCGCCCGATTACCTGTTTTTACACTAGTTATGATGGAGAAATAGGGTGGGAGAAGCATAAAAGCACTTCGAAGTGATCTTGGTGGTGAATTTTTGTCTAATGATTTTAATGTCTTTTGTGAAGCGAGTGGGATTCTCAGGGAACTTACAACACCATACACACCAGAATAGAATGGAGTTATGAAACAAAAAAAGCGTACTGTTGTAGAAATGGCCAGAAGCTTGTTGAAAGCGAAAAAAACTTCCTGATCAATTTTGGGGACAAGTAGTTGTAACAACAATATACCTTTTAAACATCTCACCAACAAGGGTTGTTCTTAATTAGACACCTTCTGAAGTTGGGATGGGTAAGAAACCTCAGGTAAGCCACTTAAAAGTCTTTGGTTTTATTACATATGCTTTAGTTACTTCTTGAACTAGGGCTATTTTGACAACGTTTTGTTATGAAAATCGAAGCTTGCCTTCTGGAAATGATTGTACTAGAGGATACCCATAAAATTGGTGCTTTATTTAGCAACGTGCTAGTTTCTATATAAGAAGGATTGTTTCTAGACATTGCTTGAAAGCCACAAGAAGTTGTAATGTATGTTTCCGAAGATGCTAAAATGTGGGTACATTCATCTCCGATTTGTTTTGATGATACATCTTGTATCGGACAATTTGGAGGTTTTTTACACAATAATGTGTGTTCCCTGTAGAGTCTGTGCTGTCAGAGTATTAATGGATAAAGATATTTTATCTTTGATTTTAATCAACCATGCTTTTGATGCCGGACATGCAAAAGGCTTCCATTTCTATCGAGAGGTCGTTTATTAAGGAATGCACTATGCATCTTTATAAAATTAGTGCCATCGCAACATAAATGTATACAATCCTCTCTGATTTGTTACTTTTTGGCGATATATTTTACATTGGACCACAGTGGTGTGCTAAAATGTGCCATTTGCGACTTCATACATGCACCTCTGATTAGTTATGATCAACGATGCATTTGACAATTGGATTTAGTGGGGGCATCGTCTGTCGGAGCAGACATTCATACTTTGTAGTTCGGGTGTCTTTTAAGACACATAAGTATGGGAATATTGATACCCTTAAATATAACCACGATGTCATAATATCAGATGACGAAGATTGTTAACTCTCCCTGCCTATCTCAATATCATGTATACTTTCTGAGCAAGCATCTCCGTTTATTTGATCAACGGGGCTTTCAGCGTCAGATCAATGGAGGATGTATCTACCTAAGCATGCACCCTTATTTTCACAGACCAAGTACCGTTTAAGACACATAAGTGCGATGATCTCTATAACTTTTAAGAAAGGTACAATACTAAAGGTATTATGATGGCAGAGGTTTTCAACTTATTTTGTATTTTTCTAGTTTCATTCCGCTTAGGGCATATATGATATATGAAGTGCCCACATTTTTTTTCAATCAGGTGTCATCAGAGACACAAAAGTGTAGAAATCTATGCCATTGAAGAAGTCGGGGCAACATCTACCGGGGTAAACATCTACACTCTCGGTAGATCATGTGTCGTTCTGGACACAAGAGCGTAAGCATCTCAATTCCCTTGGATAAAATCATGAAACAATCACAACATCATATCATCAAATGGGCGGAGGTTATTTATTTCAATATAATCTTTAATTTTGTTGAATCATCTCTATTTATTTGATAAATAAGGCTTTCAACGCCAGATCAACGGAGGCAACATCTGCCAAAGTAGGCATCTACACTTTTGCAGACCATGTGTCATTCAAGACATAGAAGTGCGACCATGTCAAAGCCCTTTGGAGAATAACACAATGTCGATCGTGTGTTGGTTGGGTAGAGGTATTTGATTCATCTGCGATTGTGAAACCGATGCTGCTTAGGACATGAGTGTTACATAATCTTCCGCACTTTTGTTGATCAAGTGTCATTAAAGACACAGAAGTGCGGACATCTCAACGCTTTTTGGTAAAATAGTAAAAAAAAGTCACGATGCCATAGCATCAAAATGGGCAAAGGCTATCAATCTTCCTTTTTTTTATCACATCATTATTTTTAACTCTGTTGAGATATCCTCGTTTATTAGAGAAATAAAGCATTCAATGTTGGGCTAGCGGAGGGAACATCTACATAAGTAGGCATCCACAATTTTGCAAATCAGGTGTCGTTGAAGGCACAAAAATGTGAGCATCTCTACACCCTTTTGACAAACCTGATGTCATAACATCGAATTGGGCGAAAGTGGATGGAATCAGAGAATTAATAAATACAAAGAGATGCAAATAACCAATGGTTGATAAGGCATTTAAATACTCATTCAAATATTCTACCATCAAAACAATGCATCCACACATCAATTTCATCATTCAGCCATCCATCATTCAAAAATATACATACACTTAGCTATGGCAGTTCAAGCGAATCTCCCAAAGATGTAATTGAGTTTTCTAAGGAACATGTAGCAACAAGTATATCTTTATAGAGTTTATGCTATTCTTTCGGAAAATTTTGAGCTATTAGTAATGTTTGTTGTGGCATATGTCAACTTTCTAGGAAGTATGCCAACGTCCTAGGGTTTTCTGAATCATAAGGTTTTTTAACTACCTGAAGGCTTTCTAGAGAAAGTTCTTGCGGAAGAAGTGTTATGAAGAGTCTAGGTAGTGGCCATGTCCTCCGCTTTGAGTATTGCAGAGCCGTGATACCTTCTTCATAACTTGCACACAATAGCAGTTCAACGGAGGTGGTTACCCTTTATCTTATAAATTACATTTACATTAGTGATATATACTCCAGAGATATTCATACTACAAACCACATATAGTGATCAAATCTATTTGCACATACGACGACAAAAAAGGCGCAACCTAAGCCTAAGCCTAAGACTTTTATCACAACACTTCATTGCTGAATGTCAAGCTTGGCTGGTAGTGGAGCTCTTTGTTGTGAAGCTAATCTCTACAGCTTCTACTAATGCTCCAGGGTTGTCCGTGCAATGAAGACCGATAGCTCTTATCGTTGGCATCCTGAAAGTGTTAGAACCTTTTCGGGGCTACACTTTGTGCATGCAGGCACATGAGATACGTTGTTGTCAAACATGCTACAAGTACGAGGGCCATGATTATGGGTTGGCTATACTGAGTCTTCCAAGAAGATGTTGCATCTTCAAGATGGTCATGGTACACCCTGTTAGAAAATAAAATAATCAGTATTTTGTTTAAGTTGTTAGTTTTGTATTAGTTGGGCCAGCTGTTATTATTAGGCCGTTTAGGTTGTTAAATTGTTTGTTAAAGGATTGTTGAGGTTAATGGGCTATATAAGCCTAGTGGTTGTATACCGATCATCAATTCATCTTTTAGTAAAAAAATTACAGTTCACTTTATTTCTCTCGCATCTCTCTTCTCCATCTTCTCTCCACCGTTACACCACCGTCCGTCGAATATGGCCCCTTTCTCACATGGTATCGAGAGCCAAAGATCTTGACGCCGTTTTGCCTTCCGCTGTTATTGCCGTTCAAATCTGACGCTGATTTTCCGTTACGATTCCCTCCTTTCTTCCGATTTCAGATCTGGTTTTTTTGCTCAGTTTTTCAACGGTCTTGACGCCGGTTCTCTTCCGCTGTCGACTTCTGGTTCTGATTTTACTTCTGTTGTTGGATTGTGGAGCCGCCTTCGTCGTCGTTTCATTTTTGGACCATCGTCACTACGTCGCGATCTTAATTTTTTGCTCACCGATTCTGATTCCCTGCTGAGTGTCAACTGCCAACGACAGTGGCCTCATTTCTTTCACTTGCAAATCTCCGATCTGGTTCCCATTTCAATCGACCGCCGTCCTATCGACCTGCCTCTTCTAGGTGATCTCATTTCATTGAGTTTGGTTTGATTTCTGCTGTGATCATATTCTGTGGCACTTGTTACTCGTGATTGGATGATAATTTCTGTTTGGAATCATTCTCTATTGTTTGTCTATATTGCTTTGCCGATGGTAGATTGGGCACCAACGTACTTCCATTTTTTACATGTGAGTGAACTGCTTTGGTAATTATCTAGTACAATATGGGTTGCTAAAATTAGGAATGAGCTAATCTTTGAGGTAGTTATTTGGCATTCTATCATGCTTGGAGTTCTTATGCTGGATTTCTTAAGTTGCCCTCTGGTTGATCAATTGATGCTACTGTTACTGGTGCACTCTTCCAGATTCCATCACTCATGTATTCTTTGTCAATTGGGTCGGTTGTTTGTTTACTTAACTGATTTGCTGAGCGACTTAGTTCAATTTCTTGGCCCTTATGTTCTTATTTTGTGCGTTCTGTCGAAGTTGGATTGATATGGTGTTGTGCTGTCGATATTTGTGGTTGCGGTTGTTGATTTCTTAAGCTGATTCATGCTCAAGTTTGGATTAATGTTGGACACTAAGTTGTGTTGGTTGAAGTCAATGGTTTGTTATTGCTGGTGCTATGTTCCATTGGTTGTTAAAAGCTGGTGAATGTTGAGATTTTGTTCAAAAACATTCTGGTTTTTTTTATTTCTTCGTTTGATTGCTGCTTCTTCACCAAGATGGACCAGGAACTTGATGCCTAACAGCCAAGTATTCGTGGAAGAAAATATCTGGGGAAGGTTTAAGAGTTTAACAGCCTTGCCTTCCTTAACTAGACAAAATACGGTGTCTTCTTGCCCAAAAGAGGCTTCAGATTACACCCGGAAACATGTAGCTTGACCGCCTTGTTTTCAACAAAAAGAAAGTTATAATAAGTGTAGAAGAAGTGCAGTGAAGATGAAAGAAAGTTAGTTTGAAGACTGAAGAAGAAATGAAGAAAGAAAGCTAAAGAAAGCAAAGCTTCTTTCAAGTACACTGGAAAAAAAAATCAGATGTACATAGCTAATCAGCTCACTAAACCAGTTCACTTTCATTGGAACTTTATGGAATCAGCTCACTAAAAAAAGAAGAAGAAGAAGACAGAAGAAGAAGAAAGCAGGGTGAATGTTAGAAAATAAAATAATCAGTATTTTGTTTAAGTTGTTAGTTTTGTATTAGTTGGGCCAGCTGTTATTATTAGGCCGTTTAGGTTGTTAAATTGTTTGTTAAAGGATTGTTGAGGTTAATGGGCTATATAAGCCTAGTGGTTGTATACCGATCATCAATTCATCTTTTAGTAAAAAAAATTACAGTTCACTTTATTTCTCTCGCATCTCTCTTCTCCATCTTCTCTCCACCGTTACACCACCGTCCGTCGAATATGGCCCCTTTCTCACACACCCATAACGACGGTTGCTATGGAGAACATGGCTCGTAGGTTTCTTTGGGGAGGCATAGCTGCTGCCTTATGGTTCCAAACTTTTATCGGACAATCAATCTTCACCATCAGACATGATGAGGCATTCTCGTTCGGTCGCTTCTTCATCATGCCCATAGGAGGCAAATGACGAGAGGCTATTTCCCATCTTCTTTACTTTCTTCTGGTCGAGAGCCAAAAAAAAAAGGCTTGCATGGCAGCTATGGCGCTTTTGAAACCCATTACCTCTGTTGATTTGACCGCTAGTATTGTTTGTGGTAAAAATATGGTGTGCTGGGAGTGCCACCATGAGAGACATCGTGACTGGTTTTCTTGGTCTAGAGGGTCTCCACGCTCATCGCACCAATTATTGGTGCCAAAATGAGAAGGTATTGAACAAGGGAGGTGAAGAGGAAGAACACAACGATTGTTGGCGTTTTCAGGCAGTTCACCCTCGTAGGCTTGGGGGAAAAGCCGCAAACAACTTGTCTATTTTAGCCATGAAGGATATGGGAAAAAATGACGGAGAAGAGGTATACCGCCCTTAGGATCCGGCTTGACTTCTCTTTTCACTTGCTCAGTTATATATAGTCCTAGGGTCTATTGGTGATTAGATAACACCTGACCTAGGGACGAACTACGTATGGGTTGACAGAGATAGGTCTAACTCCTGAGTAATTTGGCCTTTGCATGTTGGGCACGTGAATTCCGTGTAGAGGTGCATGGCCATGTCTTTTTATCCTCAGGAAACATGACGGCTTGGGGAAATTAATCTTCGGAGGGGTCTTCTTTCAAAGAGATAGTTATCATGGATCATCTCCGGTGTTCGCCAAATATGGAGGAGCCGAAAGGTATTCATAGAATTGTGTGGAGACAACAAATTTGGGTGTAATAATTATATTTTAATTACATTTTCTAGAAATTAAATTTGAACTTAATAGTTATATAGTAGGAAAGAGGAAGTTGCTTGTGTTGGTGAGGTGAAGAATATGAAATCATAAAGTACCAATTCAACAATTGCTTAGTAAATTGAAGCACGTACAAAATTATTGCACGATCTCATAATCCATCAAATTCAACTATCTTTTTAAAAACAATGAAAATGAAATCAATGGTACACATGAAAGTACATTTTCGACATTTTCTGATGTTTTCAAAGTCGTATGAATTTGCTTCATCATCTTAGAATTTATAATATGTATATTCATACAATATTATATTATTGTTTCTAATAATTTTTATCATATCAATAATCAATGCTACACATGAAAATATCTTTGTCCAGTGACGGGGTATCAAATGACAACACTAATTTTAGGGTTCATGATGAAGAAAATTTATGCGGCTCTGCCCATGTGCAGCACTCCTTTTAAAAAATATATAAATAACACTCCTTTACATAAAAAATATATAAATTTAAATTAAAAGTAATTACCAATATATGCTTGTTTTAAATCATGATTAACTCGAATGACGGGAGCAAGGGGTGCAGCAGCATGGGCGGAGCCATGTTATAGAATGGGATGTTGCATGCTATTTTAGCAATGACCCATTTCTCCATTTGGACCCAAGCCGCATGTGGTGCAACCTTTGTAGTCGTCCCATTTGTTTCACGACAATCATTGGGACATATATCGAGTCTCACCGGTGTAGGGGGAACTTCGGGTTGGGTTTGAATCAGTTGGCACTTTTCTCTAGCTCCAAATTCTGAATAGCCATTAGCCTTTCGTTAATGGGTGTTACGACGGTTGTTTGTACAATATTCGTAGCTTTTTTGCACTTCCCATAGTGGGGAAGCATGTTCCTTCCTCCTTCAAAAGACCCCATGACATCCAATGAAGAGTACAATCACTTGTCAGATTGGAATGAGGATGAGAAACAAAAGGGTTTGCATGAAGGAAGTGTCAAGTTTGCTGAAAATAACCGACCGGAACGTGGGAAACGAGTCGTAATGTGTTTTTATCTGCACCGACTCCTTTCGACTCCACACCGGTCAACGTTTAATTTACATAAAAGTAATTTGAATTCGACATATAATTAGAAAAAAGTCGAGCTTGGCTAAAGTTGAGTTATTAACTACTCTTCTCTTATTTTCCTCCAATTATATACTTTTGGTATATTAATAAAATTTGAGTTTTTTTTTTCAAAGTTCAAATTTAATTACTTCTAATTTAAATTTTTAATTGGACCAAAATGAGTATTAGCTTTGTTGCACTATAGTTGCTATAAAATCTTAGAGGCTACGAGTTTTAACACACAATAACTTCTGATTTATTCAGCTGGGGTTACGAGAAGTTTAAACATTATGTTAAAAATTCTAATTTGATATTTTGGGGTGTGTATGAACAGATCTTGAATGAACAAGGCTCTATTCGTTTGTTTATTTTAAAGGTGTTCGTGTTCGTTTGTTTACTTTTCGCGAACATGTTCATTTATATATTTTCCAAAATGGTAAACTTATGCCACTATTCTTGTAACCCCCTCGACCCGGCCTGGGAGAGAGACTGGATCGAACGGGTTACACGGGGAACATTGAAGTCAATCGGGAAGTTTACCTAAATAAACAACCCTGTTTTTTTATTTTGTCTTGTCTAGATGCTCGTTATTATCCTATGTGATAACATCGCAGCAGAATGATTTGCAACTAGATCAGACAACGATTTGGGACTCAATTACATGCAAATACATTTTAGGGACTATTTTGTAAATTTACCAAAATACAGAGACTTCTTCACTTTTTAAGTCACCAACCTTTAATTAGTCACATTACATGCACCTCTGTCAAATCTCAGCTCAAAACAATCATCCATGCTCATTCAATGGCATCCACAACATTCAGGGACCAAAACATAAAGAATCAGAACTTCAGAAGATTCCACTAACCAACTTAACTGTTGGGTGTTTCAGTACATGTTGCCCTGTATTGAAACACCAGTTTCGGAATAGGGACAAGCTGCTCGAAGCTCGGGCCCATATCGAAACACCCTCCAAGGTGTTTCGGAACAGTGTATTCCAGTAGCCAAACGTACCGAAACTCCCCTCCCTGTTTTGAAATCCCTATGCCATTTCAGGCACATTGTTTCGGTACAGGCTTAGGTAAACCAAAACACCTGGGCCTGCAATGACACTTTTTGCTGGTTTTTCACACTTTAATCCAATCTAAAACATTCCAACATGCATACAACATATATAAGCATCAAACCTCAAACATCCATGGCATATTCATCATCATAACATGAGCATTTACATCAAAGATAAAATATAAGCATGCAACCTATTGTCAAACCAAGCAAGATACCAAAATGCAAATTAAAGCATAAACCAAGAACTAATGGACATTTACAAGTTTAAAACAACAAACCAAACTTGCTCAAAAGGGTGTTTACACAAATCTCCCAACAACTCAACGGATCCCCCATTGCCCTTATTACTTTAGTCTAAACCGAAACATACTTTCTTAAACGAAGTCTATTGAGGCCCCTTGATACTTGCTGCCTCGAAAACCTCAATTATCTGCATTGATAGACAAATGAGAGCGTAAGAACACAAGGGTTATTAAGGAGGCTCATAAGCAAAACACCATCAATGCATTAAAACCATTTTTCATGTCCACATTGAAATCTCATTTCAATTTACTAAAACATCATTTGAAAATCATCATGCCCTTTTTAAAACCATGCACTTTCCTTAACCAAAATCAGCATGTTAAACATCAAACCACATGTATCATGAGTCATCGACAAGTTCCAAATCACACTCAATTTAAGCCTTCCCATGCATAGCTACCATATGCAAAGCTTAAAGAGTAAAACATTCATAAACCACATTATGCAACATAAACCATTCCATGATACATCATCAATTATATTGGCTTACAAGTGATCATTAAACAAGTTCACAACTCAAAATCACATATCTGATACACGGATTACAACAAGTGTCTACCCGACACTTCAAGCCATCTTAACCAGAATTGGTACATTTACAACCAAAGGTACTCTCTATCAACCGGGTACAATTACAACCCATAGGGACACCAACCCTATCATCGGTTAGATGCTTAACCACTAACGAGAGACAGGACACCAACCTCCTCGATTGTTAGGATACTTGGACTGAGACACGGGACACCAACCCCTCAACATCCAAGTTAACTTTTTATAATGCACTCAATCCTATAGCCGGCTAACTATATCCGATATCATTTATAAACTACTTCACAACATCACTTGTCAATATAATTCACATTTAGCACACATCCAACTGTTTTCAAAGCATCATCATTAAATTATATTTCCAAGCATTAAACTATGCTTAAAATCAGAAGTATAAGTCATATACTTATAAGGATCACTTACCATGTGCATCCTTCAACATCACATCATTAAAAACAGTAACCACAATCCTTTAAACATGCTTTAACGGTAGGTAAAACCATTAATTCAAAACAATGCATAAATCATCACATAATAGCACAACCGAGAGAAGAAATTCCTTTCACTTACTTTCGAACTTAGTTAAGCGTTTCAAGCTTACCACTAAGTTCCCATATCATCTTTTAAAGCTTTCAAAACTGAAATTCACGTTCTCACTCACCGGCACGTGCAAACTCGATTAGCCGACGCGAATCCAAGTAATCAAAGCTCACGAATCTTCACCAATTGCTTCTTATATGTTCTCCAATGTTTATACCACACAAGAACAGAGGATTAATACATCACAATGCATTAAAATCTCCAGCAAACAAAGCTATCACACTACTTTGCCCCAAAACGCCTATCCGAAACAACCAAAAACACCTTCGATTATACTACAAACTCAGCCCAGCCAAAACCTATCACTTCCATCCATTTTAAACATCAATTTAACATTCAAAATCAACATATTTGCATCCTTATACCTCTATCAACTCAAATTTCACATTAACACCACAAAAACCCAAAATCTAACAAACTAACAACTAGAGATCCATCTTGATTCGGGATTAATATGATCAAACCATTCTTTTAACATTATTTAACATCTAAAACATGATTAAAATCAATCATAACTCAACCAATTCATATCCAATACGAAAATTATTCAAAATCACCATTTAAGTTTGATTTAACCATTTTCATCAAATTAAAGATGAAACCTTGTTAAGAAAACATAATTAGAGAGCCAAATACTTGGGAATTTCAATAAAGAACCTTGATTAGAGGAGTTGGATGAAATTTACCTCTAATCTTGCTCATTCCTTCAATTAGAAAGATTTTGTTGAAAACCTTCAAAGATCCTTTGAGATAAATGGAGGAATCATCAAGGAAATCATTTTCCAAACAAAAAGAATTGGAAAGATGAAAATCTCTAGAGGTTTTGAGAGAAAAGAGATGTTTGGCTGGTGAGAAAAGAGAGAAAATGAAAGTTACGTCAAAAATGATTTTGTAAAACTAAATCTCTTTTTCAATAAAACTCTTTTGAATCTTTTAATTAAACCACAATTAAAATGTGCTCGATTAAAGTAAATGGATGATTACTTTTGACTTAGCTCCCTAAAGATTCTTAGAATTGGCCCTCTTTCAAAACAGTTCTTTAAAAATAGTTTTTCCATTTTTACATTTTAGTCACTAAACCGAAATGTCGACATTCCAAAAATTATTTTCCAAAATTGGTTTCACCTTTCCTTAATATATATTTAAAGAGGATTTTAGGATTTTTTTCGCATAATTTTATCACATCCTAAACCAAGTTTTCCCTAGACCAACCCCAAACTAACCCGGATCTCTAGTCTAGGTTCATCGGACCCTAAACCACCTTTAAAACCTCTAGGCCCAAAACCGAGGCGTTACAATTCCTTAAGCTCATCATGCTTCACGGTTTGAACTTCAAAGTTCACCGTGTGTTCAATTTAGTTCATTCCTTCACTAATATTTAAAATGTAAAAAATAAAAAGAAAAAAAAGAATCAAGTAAACGAGCTTATAAACGAATAAAAAAACAAGCTTGTTCGTGAACATGAACGAGCCGAACACACCTCAAATCGCGTTCGTTCATTCATTAAATGAACATAAAAATTTTGTTCATACTCGTTTATTTAACTTAATAAACGAACATAAACAAATGTTATACGAACGGTTCTTCGAATGCTATGTTCATTTACACCCTTATTGATAGTTGAAACTTACTATTTTGTTAGCATTTACTTCTTATTTACCTAAGTAATCATATTGATTTCAAAAATAAGTCATTATGGACTTTAGTATAGTTGGTAATAAGCAATTTCTGATAGAAAACATTAACAATGTTAACAATTATATTAGAATGATCTTAAATGGTAATAATTCTTTGAGTAAATTACAAGTCTTATAACTCAACTTTACTCTCACTCCTATTTTGGTCACTAAAGTTTAAAAATTTGAAATTTAGTAAATTAAGTTTCGAAATGCTCACATTTTAGTCATTTCACCATTAAATCAGATGACATGATTTATTTTGTTAATATTTTTCTATGAAGTGGAATATTTCATTATTATTTGTGCCATATAGGATTGAAATAAAAAAGAAAACTTAAAATATCCAAACATTATACCCTAAACCCCAACCCAAACCATACACCACAAAATTAAACCATTGTCACTCCTCTTACCGATTGAATTCTTATGTTGCTGCAAGCAATTCTGAAAACCAAAGGAGTGTGAGTGGAATTGTAACCGTAAAGGTAGAATAAAAGGATTGAATATAAGATCGATGTGAAAGCAAAAAGAACAACTTAACAAAGGTAGGAGAAATATTAATTAAAGAATTGGATCCCCTTGGCTTAACTCAGCAGATTATCATGTGCAACAAGGCAACAACATAAGATGATTCATATGTCATATAAAAGGATAAGCTTGCTTACTGGCTTTCATTCAACTCTCAATCGATGACTCAAATATATAGATTAACCACAACTCCCAGTGTTTGTTTGTCAAAACTACACATCCTCGAACAAGTCGATCAACTCTCGTTGTATCCTCATCCAACTTTATCTGTAATGGCTTGTTAATTTGAACTGACATTGCATCTCTCAATGTCAGTGATTAAGCTAAACATTCTTATGAAAACAAAGCTCAAATCCAACAATTGAAATATGAAGAAAGCTAATAAAAACATATTGAACTTAAATGTAACAACCCAAAAATTGTGCCCAAATTGTAAACCTTAGATTCACAAAATTGCTAATTTTAAAACCATATATTTTGGGAATTTAGGTTAAAAACCCTAAAATTAATTTTGGAAGTTTGAATTTATGAGCCTAATTTTCGCTATTGGTTAAATTGAGTTAGTTCAAAATTGTATGGATTAATTTAGAATTTTAGGAGTCATTCTATAAATTAAGTAAATTTTGGGTGCTATTCTACAAACCCTTAAATAGTTGGATGGCCTATTATGTGATTAACCCTTTAAGTAGATATCTAAACCCTTAAATAGTTAAATTGCTAAGGTAGCCGCACAACCTCACCATCGTTCGACAAGGAAAACCATCTCTCTCTCTCTCTCTCTTTTATGCTTTTTATTTCGATCAAACTCTGGTCAGTTTCTAGCATCGCACAACTATAACTATTATTTTTCCCCTTTGTCTCGTAGACGATATCGACTTTGAAGAAGACGAACTACCACCTCCTTCGCTCGTTCGATCTAACCGTGTACGTACCACAAGGACTACACGTGAGTACTCTTTTAGATTAGTATTAGTGTTAAATTGGTGGCATAGTGTTAGATTTTGATGTAAAATTTTATATCATAGGTTCCAATTCAGCTAGATCCGAACGTGAGAGACATTCCTCCCGACGTTAGAGATATTTCTGCTTGAGGCGCGTTCTCTTACTGTGCTACATATGTTTTACACCTTGTGTGATTATTATATGTATTGTGGCCTATATGGTTGACATCATGTGCATATGATTTCACAATATGTTTTAATTATGATTTATGAAACATTTGATTTATGAAACATCGGATTTTCAGAACTATGATTTATGGATTTATGGACTATGGTTTATGAAGTATGTTTATGGAATATCGGATTTATGGAACTTTGTTTATGAAATTTAATTTTTAATCATCATGTATGTATGAGCATGAGTTGAGATTTGTAAGGAGGAAGTTCAGTGATTTCACCCTTTGGGCTGAATTCCACTTCGGATGGCGGACGTAGGGATGAGGTTTTGGGAACCTTCCTCATTTTTGGCGGATGTAGTTGGGTGCATTGCATTATGCTTGTGATATTGTATCGTTTGTTTTATGTTATAAATAATTTCAAGAAAATAATACTATGTTTTATGATTATGATTTTTCTTGCACTTTAGAGACACATTAAGCTCTTTAGCTTACTCCCCCAAAGTTTCCTCTTACATATATCTTTGGGCATTGCGCGACGTGGTACTTGGAGGATCTCACTTTTATCTGGTTATTTTATTATTCAATACAAAGCTATTTTTTAGTTATTTAGGTTATTATTTATTAAATACTGTTATTTTATTTTAAATTAAAGTATAAATTTTAAATTTAGTTTTCTTAAGGGTTAAGTTTTCAATCGTAACTTCCAAAATTCGGTCTTTTGGGAACCTTCCTCATTTTTTGCGGATGTAGTTGGGTGCATTGCTTTACGCTTGTAATATTGTATCCTTTATTTTATGTTTTAAAGAATTTCAAGAAAATAATAGTATGTTTTATGATTATGGTTTTCCTTGCACTTTAGAGACACACTAAGCACTCTAGCTTACTCCCCCAGTTTCTCTTTTAGATATACTCCTACTTTTAGGCGACTCGGTACTAGGAGCTTCTCGTATTTTACTCAGATAATTTATCACCAGTATGAACTCTATTTTAGACTACCAATTTATTTTAAATTTATGTTTTTGGACATTTACGTAATTCAGACCGTGGAACTTTATATTTTTGGGATTATGTTTTAGCATGTAATTACATGCTTTATTTTAGATATTTTATTAAATGATCGGAATATTTATATTACGTTTAGGTTTTGTAAACAATTGTGGTATTTATGGTAATTATTATTATTTAATAATTATTTTATTTTATAAATTATTTAAACCTAAAATCTATTAGTTCAGGGAAAAGTTTTCAATCGTAACTTCCTAAATTCGATCTTAGAGACCAATTTGAAGCAAAACTAAAAGTTTAATGATAACATTGAAGTAATTGAAAGTTTGATTATCAAATTGAATTAATTTACCAAAGATTAGTTTCCATTTGTATATTTTACCCTAAAATAAAATCCCACTAGTAATTTAGCAACCTCTTCATGTGGTCCTACTTTGGCATAGTCTTTCACTGCATCACTCGATTCCTAGTCGGAACTCACGAAATAACAGGTCAAAGCACCCAAAGAAATCTCACTCCGCTAAGGGCAAGCCCTTGAGCTGTCTCTATTAGATCGGTTTTTTGTAACGCGTGCATAGCTACCAAAAGTAGGATGTAAAAACATGTAATCGGATGAGTTTTTTGTAACGCGTGCATACATACATACATACATACATACATACATACATACATACATACATACATACATACATACATACATACATACATACATACATACATACATACATACACACACACGCGCGCGCGGGGGGAAATGACCAAATCAAATTTAAAGCAAATAAATAGATTTAATAATTAATCAATTTATGAAGCATGACCTAATTGAATGAAATATAAAGAAACTATACATACATACATACAAACAAACATACATACATACATACATACATACATGCATGCATGCATGCATACATACATACATAGCATGCATACATACATAGCATGCATACATGCATACATACATACGTACATAGCATGCATACACGCACGCACGCGCGCGCGCACGCGCGCACACACGCACGCGCGCACGCACACGCACACGCGCACACACACACACACACACACACACACACAGGAAATGACCAAATCAAATTTAAAGCAAATAAATAGATTTAATAATTAATCAATTTATGAAGCATGACCTAATTGAATGAAATATAAAGAAACTATACCAAAAGTTAGGACTAGAAAGAAACAAATTAAAACTTAAAAGACTTAAACCCTAAGCATCTAATTAAAGAAAAACTTAAAGGGTAATTAACCCTTAAATAAAAAAACAAGCGGCAACTTTCCCGCTTTCCCTTTTATCAATTAAAAAAAAGATTTCTCCCAAATTACTTGGCGGCAACTTTCCCACTTTCATCAATTAAAAAAAATCCCCCTATTAATTAAAAAATTCCCTCCTAAACTAAAACCTAAAGTATTTTTCATTAATTTAATGATTCTAATTAAAATTTTTAATAAAAATAAAATTTTAATTTAATAATCATAATTTATAAAATAATTTAAATTTTTAATAATTTATTTTTAATTCATCTATCACAAGTTATTTATTTAATAAAAGTTTTAAATTATTAATGTCACAAATAATTTATATTAAATGAGTTAGTACTAAGCATATTGAATTATTTAACAAAATTTAAAACTTAGTAGTGTGAAATAAATATTTAAATACAATCTTTTTTATACATATATATTAAATTGATTATATATATATATATATATATATATATATATATATATATATATATAACATAAAGATTATTTAACACTTTAAATTGATTTACAAAATTAACAGTTAATACTTTACATTTATCAACACTTTAAATTGATCAAATCATAGACTTCCTAAACAACATGTCTGGTAAATATCAAGTTACATCAATATCAGTTCAGGTTAAAAATAAGTCGGGTCAATTAACATGTCGGGTTCAAAACAGGTCGAGTTATATCAGTTATTTGCCAGGTCGGTCACGAGTTCGGGTTCGTTTCAGTCGGATGCAGGTCGGGTTTCGGGTACACAGTAACATGTAAAATTCGGGTTCAAGTCATTTTCAGTCGGATGCATGTTGTTATCGGTTACTACAGTAACAGGTTCAATTCGGGTTCGGTTACTACAGTAACAAGTTCAATTTGGGTTCGGGTCAGCAATAGTCGGTTACAGATCGAGTTCGGGTCATCAAATCTTCGGGTCAAATCAGGTTCTGACTCAAGCAGGTTTCAGTCAAATTTTTAAGTCGGGTCAGCTTTTTACATCCCTAACCAAAAGAGACGTACAAAACCGAGCGGGGGTGCAATCAGACTCGGACCAGAGGCTTGTAGCAACATTGCTCTTGGTGAACCCGGGTGGGAAAATATACTTTGGCATGTAGAGCTGATATGGTAACGTGTTCGAGTTACATAACAAAATCTGCATATTATTGGCATCTTGGAACGCATTGAAAATGATTTGATGGCAAACTCATTTTGTATCAGTTTCTTGAAGGTATGACATCATATCCTTCGGTCCAACCACTTCAATTTTTGGTAGGTAAATTATGGTGTCTTCACGACGATATGATGAAAATATTCAGAGAAGATATATCTTAAAATATTATGACGAAATGTTGTATTTGCAAAATCATGCGTTGAAATGCCAAATTAGAGTTATTGTCCCTATATTATACTCAACTTGAAATTTTGTCAATTTGATTAAAACAACAAATTGTGTACAATACAAGAGTGAAAATAATAATTTCACCCAAAAAATTAAACTTACCTTGCTGGCCAAAGTAACCATTTTTCCTGAGAAGATCCAAGTGATAGTACAAGGTGAAAACCAAGGCTTGTTATGTCCAATACGAGACATAAAGCAACCCAAACTTCTTTGCAATGTTTGAAGGCCAAACGAAGAAAGTATCAGCAATCGGGCAACGAACCTTCTCCCCTGACTCTACATGCAACAAAGAAATCATGAACTGGTAGTGGTTGAACGACCGGTTAAACTCGAGGGGAAGACCGTCAGACACGATGGTGTACCTTATGTCGAGGCCCGATTCTCGGTCCCTAGCAAAAATATCCCATCATAAATTGATTAGGAAAAAAATCCACCCTGACAAAGTCAGACCGTATTGAGAAAAATTGTGATCCTTGATTGAAAAACTTTTTGTAATGAGATATACTTTATTTTGTATAGGGATGCGAAATCAGGTAATCATTTAGGTTTCAAGTTAGGTCATGTCAGGTCAAACCAAATTAGATACGGGTTATGTTAGGTCAATTTAATGGTTCGACTCGAATTCGGTCGGGTTCGGGTTGACTCAGATTCAAGTCATTATCAGGTTGATTTCAAATCAGTTTGAGTTCGGGTTCGGGTGGGGTAATTTTAGGTCGGGTAAGTTTCAGTTCAGACCAAAACAATTCAAGTCTGAATTAGTTAATTAACGAGTTAATTCAAGTTCGGATGGACTTCATGTCGGGTCTCGTCGTTGATGGATAAAATTCAGGTCGGGGAATATCGATTTTGGTTGAAGTTCAAGTTGGGTCTTACCGTGTACAAATAGACTTCGATATAATAATTGTGGGTAAATTTCAAATAAAAATAATTTTTTTAAGGATTAATATGAACCAAAATATCCCTTAAGATGCCGAAATATTTTACAATTTAAAAATATATATAATTATGACTAAATTGAATTAAACTAAAATTTAAAAGTGAATGTTAGGACTAAAATGAAAATTTTAAACAAGTGATGACCTAAAAGCTAATTAATCAATAAGCAAAAAAATTAGGAGGCAAATGTCAAATGGACAATTAATTATTGAATCAAACTTAAAAAATTCTATTTGAATTTTGGAGGAAAAAACTAAAAATTAGGGGGCTTAATTCCCTCCAAATTTTTGTCTTTCCCTCCCCTGCCAATTATATTTTTCATGATTTTAATTAAAGTGAAACGGTGGGAGGGAAAGTTTCCCACCTACGTGGGTTTTTAGGTTAGGATAAATTATTTTTTAGCCCTTCAAACTTTAGATATTTTTCATTTAAGTCCTAATTTTTCACATTTATGTTTTAATTTAATTCAATTGAGTCCTAATTTAAATTAATTTAATTGAAATTCCACATTTAGTTTTAGAATTCTTTTAATTAAGTTTTAATTTAGCTCAATTAGATCTTAAGTTTAATAAGTTAATTCAATCCGAACATTATTATTATACCATATAAATTTTGATTTAATATAATTATACAAAGATTTTTTATTTGGATGTAAATATGTAATTGTACACATGAAAATTGAAACTTTAATTTAGTTCAATTGTACACATGAAGCTTTGATTTAAATATTTAGTAAAATTCAAATGCATAAACTAGCAAGTTGAATCGTAATTAATCTCGTAAATCAATAACCCTATACTAAACCATAAGTCATTAATACTAAACCCAAAACTATAAACCTTAAGGTATCAAAATCTCATAAACCAATAATCATAAGCAAAATCATAAACCATTGATACTAAACCCTAAACTTTAAGGAATCCAAATTAATAATATAAACAAATAACCCTAAACTAAATCATAAATCTTAAAAAATCATAATTAATCTCATAAACCAATAACATTAAACTAAACCATAAATTGTTAATATTAAACCATAAATTATAAAAGCTTAAGAAATTATGTTGACAATATTTAGATATTCAATAAAACTTTTAAATATTTTTATATACTATAATTTATAAATATAAAAACTAAACATATTAATTTAATGATCATAGTTAACCATGTACCTTAAATTGTGAAGATGCATTTTGTCACACTATAATATAATAAATTCATCAATTGTAACTTATTAGTTATTACAAGTAAGATAAATATCAAGTCAGGTAAATATCAAATCAGTTCAATAACAAGTCAGATCATTTACATGTTGAGTCAATTATAGATCAGGTTCATAACAAGTCAGGTTGATAACAGGTCGGGTAATATCAATTATTTACCAGGTTATCTCGGTTCAGGTTCATATCAGGGTGTAGGTCGAGTTCAGTTATCACATTATCAGGTTGAATTCTGATTCAGGTCGTTCTCAGGTCGGGTTCAGGTTCAAAAGTTCCAGGTTCAACTCGGGTTCAAGTCAACACCAATTCAGACTCGAATCAATTTTCGACAACCACCACCTCATATCACAAGCAGTTCTGACTCAAGTCGATTTCAGTCAGTTTTGCAGGTCGGGTCAACTTTTTACATCCCTAATAAATTTTGTATGTTGTCTCTGTGTTGTTCCACCTATGTTGTATCATTCAATAATCATGTTTGTTTGCAATCTTTTTTTTTGAAACAATGTTTGTTTGCAATATGGGGACTTCTAGGGAACAACCTTTAAATACAGGCTAAAAACGATAGACTTGTTTATCGGGTAAAAAGCGATACACAAATTGTTACATGAAATGGTACATAAATTGGTACAATTTTGTAAGAGAAGAATGTATATACCTTTTTATTACACAGTTTCACCAAGGTTCAAAATGGCTCATGTACTTGTAAGGAAATGTGTACATACACAATTTTTTACCGAAAAGCATACTTTGGTACAATATTTATAAGAAAGTGCGTATATACATATATTAGTAGCAAATATACACAAATTGGTACAAATTTGTAAGAGAAAAAGGTATATACCTTTTTTAGTACACAATTTCACCAAGGATCAATATGGCCTATGTACTTGTAAGGAAATGTGTACATACACAATTTCTTACCAAAAAGCATACTTTGGTGCATGTTTTATAAGGATTTGTGTATATACACATATTAGTAGCAAATGTACAATATTTATAAGAAAGTGCGTATATACATATATTAGTAGCAAATGTACACAAATTGGTACAAATTTGTAAGAGAAAAAGGTATATACCTTTTTTAGTACACAATTTCACCAAGGTTCAATATGGCCCATGTACTTGTAAGAAAATGTGTACATACACAATTTCTTACCAAAAAGCATACTTTGGGGCATGTTTTATAAGGATTTGTGTATATACACATATTCGTAGCAAATGTACACAAATTGGTACAAAGTTGTAAGAGAAAACGGTATATACCTTTTTTAGTATACAGTTTTATGAAGTTTCAAAATGGTTGTACTTGTAAGAAAATGTGTACATACACAATTTCTTACCCAAAAGCATACTTTGGTATAATATTTATAAGGAAGTGTGTATATACATATATTAGTAGCAAATGTACACAAATTGGTACAAATTTGTAAGAGAAAAATGTATATACCTTTTTTAGTATACAATTTCACCAAGGTTCAATATGGCCCATGTACTTGTAAGGAAATGTGTATATACACAATTTCTTACCCGAAAGCATACTTTGGTACAATATTTATAAGGAAGTGTGTATATACATATATTAGTATCAAATGTACACAAATTGGTACAAAAATTTTAAGAGAAAAAGGTATATACCTTTTTAGTACACAATTTCACCAAAGTTCAATATGGCCCATGTACTTGTAAGGAAATCTGTACATACACAATTTCTTACCAAAAAGCATACTTTGGTGCATGTTTTATAAGGATTTGTGTATATACAAATATGAGTAGCAAATGTACATAAATTGGTACAAATTTGTAAGAGAAAACGGTATATACCTTTTTTAGTACACAGTTTTACGAAGGTTCAAAATGACTCTTGTACTTGTAAGGAAATGTGTACATACACAATTTCTTACCCAAAAGCATACTTTGGTACAAATTTTATTAGGATTTGTGTATATACACTTATTAATAGCAAATATACACAAAATGGTAAAACTTTGTAAGAGAAAATGGTATATACCTTTTTTATTACACAATTTATCCAAGGTTGAATATGGCCCATGTACTTGTAAGGAAATGTGTACATACACAATTTGTTACCAAAAAACATACTTTGATACAAGTTTTATAAGGGACATCGAAACCACTAATATATAGTTTCGGTGCTGGTTTGGCAGAATGGGCAAAAGTTAAAGTCCTTTATGTGGCATCGAAACCACCTATATGGGGTTTCGGTGCTGGTTGAGCAGAAATGGGGCATATGTTTAATTTTTTTTTTAGGGTGAGAATGGATCTTGTTGTAAGGAATTGTGTACATACACAATTTACTTACAAAATATACGTTGGTATAGATATTGCAAGGATTTATGTATATACACAAATACAAAATGGGAAAAAATTGATGACATTGACGGCGGCATCGAAACCACCATTTTGTGGTTTCGGTGCTAGTTTGGCAGATACAAAAATATTTGAAGGACTTCAAGAAACCCCTTATTAGTTGAAAATTAACAGTTGGAGTAAGACAGAAGGATCATATTAAAAGTAGGGATGAAGTATATTTAGGAAACAAAAAAACCGAAGGCCCAAGTTCTTCATTTACATATTGAAATAAAAAAAATGATACTAAAAGAATGGCGCCTCCTCAATCCTCATCCCTGGCCAGGGAAACGACCTCCATGCCCTCTACCACCCATGACACTTGGATCAACCTCTCGTTGTGAATTGTGCTGACCAACCATCTCTGCATATGATCTCATCTCAAATTTGACCTTATAGTTGCCTAATGAACAAAACATGTATGCATAAGTATGAGCAAAAGTGCATCTTGTATAAAAGAAGAAAATGATAGAGAAAACCTTGAGAATGGAGGTTGAAGTTTCGATGTCTTCTTTGGAAGCCATATAACCATAAAGTTGAGGAGCTTCATTTGAACGGAAAGAACCACCTGTTTCAAACCGACCTCGTTAACCTTTACCGGGTTTGTTTTTAGGAGCCATTGAGGAGTTATGGGCAGGAGAGGTGAAAATTTGTGTAGCACACTATAATACAGATCAGATTATCTTCCCTAATTTTTTTTTTGCAGAATGAACCACAATGTTACAATGCATGTTTATATAAAACTAAACAAGATGCAAAACTAAGTGCATTGTTTATATAATAGTGAATAAGATGCAAAAATAGCTTGATGCCAACATATGCAAATGTAAAGTTGCAACAAAGTTCATTGTTTGAAGAACTTACAAAGACGAGTTGGATTTGAAGCACCCAATGTAGAAATTGAAGAAGAAACGAACATAGTTTGTACTTCAACTTCGAATAGAGCTTATGTTGGATTTGGAAACTGCGTTAGTATTTTTCTAGGGTTTAGGGTTAGAAACTTGAGTTTTCGGAGATGAAGGAGGGAATGGGGGGTTTTAATGGCCAAGTTTTCATTTACATAACTGCTTTCCTGCTATTTAGTATTTCAAACCAGTTTCGAATCCCCACATGGGGTTTGGATGCTAGTTTCCAAAAGGCTAACAAAGTTGTAGTGGTTTCTCCACAGGGTATCGAAATCTCCTATCTGTGGTTTCGATGTTGGTTTGCCAGAGACGCCCAATTTTGAGTGTTCTTCATGAGGGATCGAAACCCAAAATATGGTTTCGATGCTGGTTTGCCAGAGACGCCCAATTTTGAGTGTTCTTCATGGGGGATCGAAACCCAAAATGTGGTTTCGATGTTGATTTGCTAGAGACGCCCAATTTTGAGTGTTCTTCATGGGGGATCAAAACCCAAAATGTGGTTTTGATGCTGGTTTGCTAGAGACACCCAATTTTGAGTGTTCTTTATGGGGGATCGAAACCCAAAATGTGGTTTCGATGTTGGTTTGTAAGAGACGCCCAATTTGAGTGTTCTTCATGGGGGATCGAAACCCAAAATGTGGTTTCGATGCTACTTTGGCAAAAACGCCTACTTTTAGTGGCTCTTGAATGGTGTATCGAAACCTCCGTATATTGGTATCAAAACCCCTTTGATCTTTTAGCATTTATTGTGTTACCTACTAGACCATCTGTCAAGTAATTGCACCTAATGACCTAATGCAATTTAAAGTAGCAGCTGAGAATAATGCTTTTTCACAACTACTTGTACTTATTTCATCCTCAGAGACAATTAAGAAACGAATGAGGACACAACATATCGGTGTAGGATTTTTTAGATCATCGGTGTCGAAACATGGCTGGTATAAGTGTGCAAGATACTGAAATTGGTGTACCCGATGAGTGCACAACAAATCAATGTATTGTATCATCAAATTTGGTTGGTATGGTGTTTAACTCTAGTGACGAGGCGTGGAACTTTTATCGGGGTTATGCGAAGAATAACGGGTCCAGTGTCAGTTGTGCTACAACTAGGCATGATGGGATGGGAAATGTACATACACGAGAGTTTTGTTGTTCACGGGGAGGACAATGCAGACCAAAAGTTAATGAGTCCGACCGGAAACGTGTGCAACGTGCTATAACACGAATTGGTTGCAAGACAAAGGTTATTGTGAAGTGTACAGAAGAATCAAAGTGGGAGATATCGGCATGTCACACTGAACATAATCACCCGTTGTGCCCACCTATAATGCAACCGTTTCTTCGGTCCAGTAGAGAAGTTACTGAGGAAGATGTACTTGAGGCAAGGGCTTTGAAAAGTGTTGGCCTTAGGACGACAGAAGTAATGAATTATTTAACGCAACAGTCGGGTGGTTTCCACA
This sequence comes from Hibiscus trionum, assembly GCA_030270665.1. NCBI lineage: Eukaryota > Viridiplantae > Streptophyta > Magnoliopsida > Malvales > Malvaceae > Hibiscus > Hibiscus trionum. Next base: position 88,892 of record BSYR01000077.1, on the reverse strand, counting down.
ATGTTGGTTTCATTCGGAAAGACTTGTACAACTCCCTTCAAAAAGCGACAACGGGTGAATATCGTGACGGTGATGTCAATGCTCTTCTTGCTTACTTTGACTTCAAGAAAGAACAAAGTACATGAATGTACATGCAGTTCACCACTGACCAATCAGGGGTAGGGGTGGGAATTGTCGGGTACCCGGTTTTCAGGTACCCGGAAAATCGGGCACCTCATTAGGCGGCTCGTGTCCCGACCCATTATATCCGGGTACCCTTAAAATTCGGGTACCCGGATAATCGGGTACTGGGTACCCGATTCCTATTTTTTTATTTTTTTAATTCTAAAATTAAAAAAATTACATGTTAAACACAAAAATATTAAAAAAATAAACTTAAAACTTAAAAGAATATAATACAAACATAAAAAAATGTAGGGATTTAAACTTAATTTTAGAGTGAAAACATTAAGAAACATAAAATAAAAATATAATTTTAAATATAAAAAAATATATTAATTTTTATCGGGTCGGGTCGGGTACCCGGTAAGAGGAAACTTCCGGCCCGTGTCCCGGTAAATTTGTCGGGTCGGGTAATTTTTTTTCCAAGAATTACCCGACATTTTAGGTTTGGGTCGTCGGGTTTTTGGGTCGGGTCAATCGGGTCGGGTATTTTTTTCCCACCCCTAATCAGGGGGATTGCATAATATGTTTTGGACTGATTCGACATCCAGGTCCGACTACGTATACTTCGGTGATATTATTGCATTTGACACAACGTACAAGGGTAACATGTATGGTCGGCCTCTAATGCATATTGTTGGTGTTAATCACCACCATCCAACCATTGTCTTCGGTGTGGCAATTTTAGCTGATGAGACTGCAGACACATTTGAGTGGGTACTTACGGAGTTTTTGCAGGCAATGTCTAACAACGCTCATGTGTCAGTCGTCACGGATGGTGATAGGGCTATAAAGACAGTGTTCCCATGTGCACAACATCACATATGTTCATGGCATCTTTCACGAAATGTCCAGGTAAACGTAGGTGATCCCAAATTTACATCCGCCTTTTACACGGTGCATGTCCTCTTGGTGGAAATTGAGGAATTCGATCGCGAGTGGAGATCAGTTATGAAACATTTTAACGTAGAGCAAAATCTATGGGTTGTCGAGAAGGATCAGACGGTTGGTATGTGGGCACAAGCATATCTTACTGGACATTTCTTCGCCAATGTTCGCTCCACACAACGCTGCGAATCTATGAATTTCGCCCTCAACATTGTCCTCAAGTATAAGATGACATATCTAGAAGTTGTATGTGCCATTGACAATGGTATAAATGAGATGCGCATAATGGAGTTGAGGGAAGAATTCAAAAATTCTTACTCGAAGCCTTTCCCAATGACCAAATTGCATGACCTTGGAGGGGGTGCAGCTGACATCTTCACCCGGGCATCCTTTGAAATTGTTCAGGATGAACCGAAAAATGAGACATTGTATTGTGCTCTACATCCGATTCTTGAGCTTCAAGGCGCGCGGACGTATCGTTTGACAAAGTATAAAGATCCGACAAAAATCTATGAGGTTGTGCTTGATGTCACAACACATAACCTGGCATGCTCTTATCGAAAATTTGAGACGGTCGAACTTCCATGTCGCCATCAACTGCACGTTCTTAAGTTGGAAGACTTCTCTGAGCTCCCTAATTGTTTAATACTACCACGCTGGACAAAAAATGCAAAGCTCTCTACTCCATCTTATCTTCACAGCGACGTGTCTCCCAAATTAAAATAAATGTCTCGATTTGCTTTGCTACGCTCACTTTCATCGCGATTGTGCTACCTTGCGTCTCAAACAGACGAAAGTTTTCACAACACAAAAGATGAGTTACTCCGACTAACTGCTGAATTTGATCAGTTCATAACCTTCAATGAGTCCTCATCACATAAGGTAAGCCAACACAACGTTCGAGACCCGCAAAAGAAGGAAGCAAAACAGAAGCAAAAAATAAAACCTAATGCGTCTACAAAACGGATGAATCACTGTTCATTTTGCAAAATGGAGGGACAATAAGAACACATGCCCGGGACTGAAGCTTCAATTTCCAACGGGTACTGCAGGGAGAAGTTCAACGTTCGAGATGATGATGAAGAATATCCTCCTGACCTAGACATGTCCCAACCTGATGCAACTGTGAGTCATTTCTACTTACGTATGTTGTATGGCAATACATGAAAAGTTAACACGGGTTTGCTATTGACTTCTACGTAGGTCGACCCATATTGTTGGAATGACGACTAGAATGTTGATAACATATCTCTGACCACGACATCGAAGGTATTAATCAAGGTTCCATCAAGTTCATTGACTTTTTGTTTATAATTTACCTACAAATTCATCGTGTTTACAAATGACGATTTATTATTTAATGTGATGCAGATTCTAAACTTGTACACAATAGATCCTCTTTAGACATACAAATTCACGTATATATGCTTCAAATAGCTGTAAGTACAACCAAACAATTATCTCACTCCAATATGCTTCAAATACATGTACATACAACTAAATATATCATCTGCAGACATACGAAATCATGTGCATATGCTCATTTTATCCACTGAAATATATCATATAATACAAATTTATGTACAAGCGTTCGAACACATTATGGCCCCAAAATTGCATAAGATACATTCAAAAAGTTTTTAGTTTATACTTACATAACCTATTTATGCTTGCAGCACATTTCTACTACATATATATTTGTACATATACATACAAACATGGTTACGACCCATAAAAAAGTGGGTTCCTTTACGTAATGCCACAAACAAACAGTCAAAGATCCGTTGCCATCCATTCACCTATGCCTCCCCTAACATGTTCTTTACCAAAAAAATTGCATAAGATTACAGTCATTAACTACACGTCGTAATGCATTCAATTACATAAGAAACAATGCATAGCTTCCTAAACCCTTACCATTATGGACGATGAAAGGTGCCATGTTTTGGAAATGGTTGTGCATTTGCCTTGAAGGTAACCCATTCACCTACAACAACATTTATAGACCTCCGCAAACTATTCTTATCATGACTGATAAGATCATACAAAAGAAATATTCGATCTCATTTTCTAACGGTCTAGTAAGACAAGTATAAACAAATTAAGCATTAATTAAATACCATTTTTTCAGTATAGATGACCAAAGTAAGCAAAGTATAATGAAGATCATATGAACTTACCACTTCCCCTATAGGCTTATCATTCCGAAGCTCCATCCATTTGATGCAAAACAACCACAATTGTCTATGTTTGAATACAAATCTGTGTTAACAAGATGCCATGACTAATCATTTGCAATTTGTTAAACAAAAATAACACAAAGTACTGTAATAAAACAACTATGTACCCATTATCCTGATGTTTGACTTTTTCCACCATCACGCGCAGATCGCTCAACGGCCTTGATGGTGAGCCAAACACTTGGACAAACTTCTTATCTTTTAAACATTCTCCTAAACTATTCCTCTACATGCACAAACATTTGTATGTTTTTACATACTATGTCACATCTTAAACGGTGGCATAATAAAAGTTCGTAGTTCTCGCTTATTACCAGGTTTTGGACCATAGCCACTCTTGCAGCATTGGCTCGGGTCATTGGCAAGCTGTCGAGTACCTTCACTTCACTAGAATCAAGATCCACCACACACATAAACCAATGAGTCCCGTTGTCATTCACGGGGATAAAGAGCTGAAACAATCAACGATTTCCATTGTAATATACACATGACATGAAAGTGCATGGGATGTTTAATATATTAATGCTTCTTCGTACCACATTACAGTCCGTCAATCGACCATATGGTTTGAAAATTTGACGCCAATAATCAGTCATTGAACTAGCATCCATTATCCCTTCGACAAGCTAAGACTACAAGACAACATTTATTATTAACCATGTATCCTTACAAAACCACATCCATTTGTTGATAATAGACATAAGATTCTTTAATATTAAACATACACTCAATGCACACGGGATGTACCCTCTCATTGTTTTAGATTGCTTCCTTTTATCTTCATCAACAATTGTAAACCCAACGGCATCTATAACCTAAACCATAAACAAAACATATAGCAACTATCGTACAAAATTTCTTCAAATATGCAGCAAAATGCTTAAGGGGAATAGTCAAATCTACTAACAACTGAACCGACCCAACTTCATAGTCGTAACGTATCTGCATCGCTTACAAACAAATATGTGTGGTCAAAATCTACGACGACTTCACTTCACCCATACAAAAACTTACAACTTATATTGAACAGAACAACATCATTGTAGCACACTTTCAATTTTAGATTGCTTACCCTGCATGCAAAGGCGTATTCCATATATACTCGCACGTGTTTTTCGCTGACACGCCTACTCCCTCTGGTACTTTCACGTAGGTCAGTAACTGCAATGCCTACACATTTGTTGTTAAATACTTAATGACACAAATAAGTATTGCACGTTCAAACAATTAAAATATATTACAAAACCTCAGTAGTTATAGAACCCCTACAATGAGTTTGAATAACATACAAATTTCACCTATTATGCATAATCAAACACATCATATCATGTTCTAAAAAACCCTACTTAAACAAAACATTGTCCACATCGCATTTCTTTCAATCGCTGACTTTATTCATGTTTCGAGTTCTCATTCCTACTCTTATCCCATTGCCATTAACATTTGCATTAGCTACTGCTCTTGCCTTTCCCTACAAGTTAACACCAACAATATCAACAACAATCATCTCATACCTTAACTTGATGAAACATTGATCAAAATAACTTATAATGCTTATACCTTTTTCTTTGATTTCGGGACAGAAACTGTTTCTTCCTTCAACCACTCGACATCGTCCATCAATGGGACCTCGTCAATATCAAGTCCATGGTTCGGATCAGACTCTCTGACTTCCCCTTTCTCAACCACTTATTATTCTTCTTCTTCTTGAACATCAACAACAAGTTCTCCATCAGCTTTCCTCAATGACTTCTGCAATTCTATCATGTTGGCATTTAAAGTTTTGCATTCCTCCTTCAATTCACTTAAACTCTCTTCAAATTCTTTTTCCTTTTTCACACGGGCTTGCATACTCTGTTTTATTCCACCCAACTCTAACAGTACCGTGTGCAGCATCTCCATAACCACATCATTTGTTCCATTGAATCTTCCCTCTTCTTCCCCTTCCACGTTATCATCATCAATCCCAAGTACCTGCAAACATCATCAGTAAATCATTTCATATAACCACAACATCCTATATAATACCAAATCGTTTAACCCACTTACCTTGGGTTTTTTAGGAGGTCTTTCATCCTTGAGGTTGTTTACAATCTTCCTTACTTCTTTATTGTTGCCCCAAGCATGTATGCGACCGCGACCATCAGCGACATCAACTCTTATGCTCGTGATTCCACTCTAAAAATCAAATAAACTCACCTACATTTATTATTTATCAAAACATTATAATAAAACTCAATAACTCAATCACATGAAACAACTACTACGTTCGAACAAAATATACTTTTAAACATAAATTAACTCTAATATCGCGATGCATTCGGTCATGTATGCCAACCCACCACGAACTTTCCACTTGGCTACTCCATCAAGTAACCTCTCATATGCATATTTGCACCAATTGATTTTTCCGTTCAACCCCGCTGGGCACAACAACCGCAAATGTTCTGAGGAAGGCATCAAGTTCGCATTTGGACTTATAAAAACACCAACAATGAAAAGAAGAACACGAGCTCTCAACTTGTCTCCCTGAAAAGCACCGCTAAGTATCTCCTGCTCAAGTTCCTTCACTGTGGTATCCCTCCTTATTCGGTGCTTCGATGCCATTTCTTTTGCATCAACATTTCTCGTGCCCATTTCAACATCCACTCCTTCATTCCTCAAACCCAATACACCCTCCACATCTTCAACCAAGACTGGAATTTTATGTTCATCAAATTCCATCATCGAGTTGTGGATATCAAAATTATCTACTAAAGTGCGACATAGGTTGCAATGAATTGCTCTCGATTTCATTTCCAATAACGGACCAAACCCTAACTCATTAACAATACCCTCAATCTTCAACTTCCTCATCTCTTCAAACAGATCTGACAGCTTAATGAGGCTACATCTTGAAGATATCTCCTACAACATTTCATACAAACATTAATTACTTAACTGTTACGCGAATATACATTATGTTAGGACATTTTCATCTCTTTCTCCATACATAATTATACAAATTCACTTACCTTTTTGTCTTTTTGAGAAAGTACAATTTTCTTCACATTGCCTGCAGCTTTCCATTCAGACTGAGTCTGCTTCTGCTCCTCGTACATTTGTACATAAGGCTTCTTCTCATCTTTACTCATCTGCTTCCACCTCAAACCCAGTGCTTTTCTTTCTTGTACCAGTCCTGCAATTAGTCAAATACAAATACCATGTACACTTAACAAACCATTACACAACACACTTACACTGTTGTTCATTTTCTTCTTCCCCCTTCAAACGTTTACATTCGCTTTTACTGTAAAACAAAATTCCATAGTTAGCTTATGCAACTCATATCTTATAAATTCAAGAAATCTATATACATTCAACTTCAACTTACTAGAAATGGAAATATGGTGTACATTTCTTAGGTGCCTTAGGCTATCCTTTATCGAACTTCTTCTCATGCTCCATTGTCTGCAACGTGTACCTAAAATAATCAAAGAGAGAACGTTGAAAGGAAAAAAAATGATGACAATTCTACAAAATCTAAACTTCACGAATAGGATTTTGCATATGAATTCCAAGGACATGTTCTATTTCACCTTTTTACATTGACATATGATTTCTACATTTCAGTTTTAGCAAAGTATAAATAGTTGTCAACTATTTATAAGAATATGTCTAAAAATGAAAACTTTGATGCAAATACTACCTATGGTTAAATTTTCCATTCAAATGTAATGATATTTGGAGGTTTCTGTTTCGTTCTCAAGTTCGACAAATAATATCAACCAAGAAATATTGCTTTCAACCATGTGTAATGAAAACTCATTTCCCAAAATTACATACTAGTTCAAATCACCTATTTGTTCTTAAGAAACAATCACATCCTTCCAACACATTCAATACTAGAGCATATGCAAACCATTTTTTAACCAAAAACCATAGCCATCTCAACCAACAATCATAACCATTACATGGATTTCAATACAATCCTTCCTACAATCCAATCTCCTCGACAATATTTCTTTTACATTTTCGCACTATGTCAACTACAATTAAAAAAGGGGAAAAATGAAGGAACTAGCACTAACTAACCTAAACATTCATTCTTCCAATCCAATCTACTCTACATTTCTAACAATTATCACTCCCAATTGAAACATCACTAAATTATTCAACCTAATTTCTTTTGTTATTCAAGAAGAAAGTCAACGACTTATTCAAGGCTCTAATCCTGTTAATAAAGGTGTTCAACACTTCTTTTAACTATTGTTATCTTTGTTCCTACTTTTAATTTTAATTTAATTGCTATTACTTGTTTATTTCAGCAGAACCCTAAACTGCCAATAACCATAAACCCTAATAATTCCTTCTTCCAATCCAATCTCCTCTACAATATTCATTATAAAGTAAGAAGAAATTTTTATGGAAGAACATTCAAACGGTTTATACAAAATCATTCATCATTTGCAATGTGGTTTCGCTCAAATTATAAAAAACGAAAAAAGAAAGCAAGAAGCAAGAACTAACCTCCAAATCCGTGTTCAAACCCAATCTCCTCTACGAATTTCCTTCAGATTTTCTTCCTTGCTTGATGGATAAAATGCCTTCGTCCTCTTGGTTTCGATGCCCTAACTTTTGAATTTCCTTTTCCCGTTCCCTTTCAATATATATGAACTATATCATCATAAAAGGATTACCGGTTCACCGGGTAACCATAAATCATTTCTTTTGTTTTTTTAATCCAACGACCACATTAAAACCGATTTCATCCAATGGCCTTAATTTAGTAGTTTGTACTTAGTCGGCTTTTAAGCCGTTTATTTTTAGAATTGTCCTTGCAATCTTGAGAATTATGTTGGTTGTACATGACATGATGTAATGGTTACTAATTTTAGCACATTAAATATTATTCACGTGATTGTTTTTCCTTCACGTTTGATGCTTTTTGATGTTCTCACGTCATCATGTTAATAAAATGGAAGTGATATTAAACTAACAATGATATATATATATATATATATATATATATAATATCCTATACACTGGCGGTGGAAATTAAAAGTTTCCACAATCGCCTTAGTTTTAGGATATAGAGAGTTAATTTAGGGTATAGGGTTTATGAGTTTAGGTGTAGGGGTTTAGAATTTAGGGATAATTGTTTCAATTTAAGGTTTATGGTTATAATTTTGGGTTTAAATGTTAGGGTTTAGTTTTTAGGGTAATATGGTGAAGATTTAGGTTTTAAGCTATAAACCTTAAATTAAAACAACTATCCCTAAATTCTAACCCCCTACACCTAAACCCCTAAACCATATACCCTAAACTAACTCCCTATACCCTAAAACTAAGGCGTTTGTAGAAACTTTTAGTTTCCACCGCCTGTGTATAGAATATATATATATATATATATATATATATATATATATATATATATATATATATATATATATATATATGAGATCCATTAATTGGTCTAGTGACCAATGATGCTCATATTGCCCCATCTTGTATGAGTTTGAATCTCGGCATGAAAATATAATAACTCACTATTTAATAAAAAAATGAAAAAAAATTTAGCCGGCTGACCAAATTATTTATCTTTATTATCTCATTTTTTTAGACCCACTAGAAAATATTTTCTTTCCCATAAAGTCTCTTTCACTTAGAGTCTCCTTTCCCTTCCCTTTCCTCTAGACATGATTACGGTTAGAATTATGATTTATATAAAAAAAAGAAAAGGGTGAGAAAAAATTCTTTAGGGGGCAAAGTAATAAAAATGGATAAACTCAGGTGTGTATTATGCATTTTACCCAATATTCTAAGAACCTGGGTCCCACGGCCAACGAACTTTGGCGTCCACCAAAATCCGGTGGGCCTCGATTTCCGCAGCAATTTAGAGATTTAAAATCCTTTCCTTTCCTTTCCTTTTCTTTTTAAGAAATGCTTATCTAATCCCTCTCGTGTAAATTTCCGATTAATACTCTCCGATCTCCAATGTCGATCTTGTCGGCGAAGGCGATGAACGGAGAGAGAGTCGTGGTTCTCATCTTCGTCCTCCGTGTTCTCTCCTCCCTCCCACTCGCCCTCTTTCCCCACGCGCTCGCACTTTCTCTCCTCTCCCTCTTCTCTCTCGTCGTCGAGATCCGCGTAGACGATTCCGCACCCCTCTTCAAAACCAGGTGAAAAGCTCACAAAAAATGATTTTCATTTGGAGATTTAGGGTTTTAGAGAATCTCAATTCGTTAAATTCTTTTATTTTTTTAGTGTTAAAGACTGAATTCTTGTTTGTTTTTTAATAGGCCGGGTGCTTCATCGGGAATAATGTTAGGAGCAGTTACGATTCCAACGGTAATGCTCTCCAAGTTAATTCAGCTTTCAAGAGCTGCCTCGTTGCAACAAATTGAGATTGGAGGTACTTTATTTCTGCCTCGAAAAATTCTCTCTTATATTAAATAACGAATTATAGATTAGCTAATGAATTCTACAAAGAATTGTAGGAGATGATAAGAATATGATGGATTTACTTTGATTTTTGTGTCTTTTAAATATTGTGTATAGAGCTTGAACACATGACAATGCAATTTTGGGCTGCATCGGCTTGTAGTTGCGGCGTACTTATATTCCTCTCCATAGTTACATGGTGTGCTGCCAACAATAAGAATCCCCGTTTCTCCTGTAGTGTTTGGGATGCAAAGTTTAGCTTAAGCTGTGTCATCTTATATTCAGTGGTTTGCTGTATTTCTCTTGCCACAATTTCTCATACTGGTAAGTTGGTGCTCTGCTATGATTGTGTTGTTTTTAGTTTCAAGTATTGGGAATGCTGTGAAGGTGAAAATTAGCATCAGTTTCTTGCATTAACTGTCCGTTTCCTTTTTATGCATACAGGATTTAACACAGCTTTAAAGTTACTGTGGTTGCTATGTCATGGATTTGCTGCAGTGAAACTAATTCAACATCTTGTCTATACGTTCCCGTTTTGTGCATCAATTGGTTTGTTTCATGCTACTATTTCTCTATCCCAAACTTTATCACCCAAATGCTTCTTACTGAGCAAAATGAAAATGTTTTTTTATGTCCCTCCTTGCAGGGGAAGCACTTTTGGTGACTTCAGGTCTTGTACTCTATTTTGGTGACATGCTGGCATGTACTATTTCAAAGGTTAGAGCTGCTTTATCGCGCAGATAAAGCATGTTATGGCAGAAAGGTCCAGCACAATTAGCTTTCTAATGTTAACAACATTGTTAGAACAGGTTTGTAGACTGTTGATTCCACCAGAGTTGGTGTCCATACGATATGGAATTAAAAGAAGTGAGATAGGTATTATTATCCAGGTACGAATTTTCAAGTGGTGAAACTTTCATAAACGATCTAGCTGGATAGTGAGATTTGTTCTCTTGTATGCAGGGTGCATTGCTAGGACTTCTTATATTTTCAGCACTCTTTAAGTTTCTTGTCCAGTTACGGGAATACTTCTGGGGAGCTAAAGATTCTGAATCTAGAGAAAGAAAAGACATTGGGAGATCTCTGATATTCTTTACTTCCCTTGGATTTATCATGATTGCCATTGCGCCATCTTGGATGATGATTGTCCTGGATTTTGATGTACATCCTGTGCTGTGGTATGACTTTTCTAAAAGATTTTCTCAATTTGACTTTTTATATAATGCTATCTATTAGTATCTTGTTTCCTTAACTTTTATCTATCACCTTTACATTTGGTTTTTGTAATCTAATCTGATATGGAGATAAGCAGGTGTTTGAATAGGTTTATTTATGGATATATATATTATTTATGGAATGGGTGTTTGATGATCAATATTCAATATAGATATTACGTATGGAAGTATTTTGCTGTCATTGGTATTAGATGATACTATGTTGCTTTGGTGCTGGATAGTGAAAAAAAAAACTGACTTATGCTAATACATGAGTTTAAAGGAATTATTGTTACAGATATAGATGGTTTTCCTCCTATTCTACCATATTTGGTTCACTCATTCTGTCTTCTGTTCTCCTTCCAACTTTCCAGTATCTTATCCTTGCATCTTCTTTTTTTACAGGATATTCCGGTTTATTTTTTCTGAACCATTCAAAAGACTTTCACTATGCATATACTGGTTGGCTTTGATATATGCATCTGTCTTGAGATTCTACAACATTTCTAAGAATAGTAAGATTGAGAGGATTCTGCTTCGAAAGTACTACCATCTACTGGCTGTTTCAATGTTTCTTCCGGCTCTTCTTTACCAGGTGATTATAGACTTGAGTATAACTTGTCAATCGCTTAGGAACCTTTTTGATCCTTCGTTATGGTAGTTGTTTGCGTAGATATAACATTGACTTCATCTTTTCTTGTTTCCAGCCACAATTTCTTGATCTAGCATTTGGTGCAGCTTTGGCTCTTTTCTTGGTATTAGAAATTATTCGAGTAAGTTGGCAAAACTTTCAATATATTTGTAGATGTTGACAATTTATTAATCATGTTGAGTGAAGTTGCTCTACTTTGTCCAAGTGTTGACTAGTTAAGCACTTTAAAGGATGGTATTTTTGCAAGTATCACTGTCACAACAATTAACAATCATATCCTAGTGATTACAATATACAGGCTAGGTTTATGTTCTCTAATGTACTGGAGAAGTGTAGATTTCTTAGAAGTTTCTTGGTTGATGTTGCTGAATCTTTTCTTTGTATCCAGGTTTGGAGAATTTGGCCTTTAGGGAAACTTGTACATCATTTTATGAGCGCCTTTACAGATCATCGTGACTCGGATCTTATTATTGTCAGGTATTACATTTTGACCATTACTGGAAATTAAAATGCGTATAATTGTTTCAAGCAATTCAAATTAAGGTCCCTTTTTTATTCATGTAGCCACTTTTCACTCTTGCTGGGATGTGCACTTCCTATCTGGATGTCCTCTGGGTTCAATGATCGACCTCTTACCCCTTTTGCTGGAATTTTAAGCCTTGGCATTGGAGATACGATGGTAAGTTTTGCTTATTTTTTTTTGTTTTTTGGGGCCTTAAATTTCTGTGATTTGTTCTTCTCTACCATGTCTTCCATCTCCCTTTTCCAATAATTTTGCTAGCAGGCTCTTTACTTTTTTTAATAAACAAGAAAGAAAAAGTCACATTATGATCATAATTATCAATGTTTGTTGATATCGTGCTTCATTTCACAATGGTTATGTTATCACTTGCTGCTCTTTAGATTTTCTTTGATGTCAAACTAGGCTCTTGAAATGAAATTTTATTCAATTTTCCACTTGGATTTGCTCAGTATCAAATGATTAACAGTGTTAACATCCCCTTCAAACTTGGCCAATGTTTTTAAACCTAGACAAGCATTATGAAACCCCATGGGAGTCCAACTTATGAACCAAGCCAATCCAGAAAGAGAGAGAAGGGCGAAGTCTTAGCTATTTTTTGTATTAAGAATTAAAAAAAAAACATCACTCCACCACTAGTGCCATTATGAACCCCATGGGAGTCCAACTCAGGATGGCTATATTACTGAATAATCTGAAATAGTGTGGATAATTGAGAACTAGTAGAGGTATAAACATGAAAAAGTCTACAAAGTGAATTACTTGCCTGCCTGCCAAGTTGCTCACAAAGTTGTAATCATTTTTCTTTTATGATAGGCATCAATGGTTGGCCACAAGTATGGTGTCCTTAGGTGGAGCAAAACTGGCAGTAATGATTTTTCTGTCTACTTTGATTATTTTTCAATGCTTAAGCTTTCCTTTGAGGACATACCTGCTAATGCTAGCAAATTTCTTACACTTCAGAGAAAACTATTGAAGGCACTGCAGCTGGTATAACATCTGTCCTCGCTGCTTGCTCTGTTCTGGTTCCACTTTTGGCATCCACCGGATACATTCTAACTCAGGTCTCTCTCTCTCACACACCCGCCACATACCCATGCAGGCGTTCTTATTTTGACTGGCATATTCATCATAAAACATTTGTGGTAACTTTGCCTGGAATGAATTTGTTCACTTAAACATCCTATGCGGGTACTTCAGATTGTTTCTGTTTTTTTTCCTCTTTCTTTCAAGTGATCTTGTTAAGCCAATATTGATTGATACATTGTACATATTTGATGACTTGAATTCCAATTTCCACAGCACTGGTTCCCTATTTTAATAGCTGTGACGACAAGCGGTATGTTGGAGGCCTACACAACGCAACTCGATAATGCTTTTATACCACTTGTCTTCTACAGCCTTCTTTGTTTGTAAGTGCACACTTCAACCTTCCAGGAAGATACACAAATGAGAATTCCTTACCCCACATGCATCCATCTAGAGGTTCTTTCTTTTTCTATTCTTTTGGTATATATATATTTTACTAATCACCCACCACCAGGGAATCCAGAGAGCCTGTTGTATACTAAGCCATTTGTAGTTTCAAAATCCTCCAGAATTGCTTGTAATGTTTTATACTTTGTTGGACTTGGCAGTTATGAGCCCCTCAAAAAGAGGTAAGATTGTTTAATGTAGTTTATTACATGAATAGAATTATTTTCAATCATAAAGTGTCTTTTGAAAACTTATTCCAACATTACTTTTAGTAAGTCATCTTATGGCATCATCTACAGCCATTGAAGCATGTTTTGAAGTTATGTTCCCTTGGTTCTTTTTTTTGTGGCTACAGATAATATCAGCTGTCGTATGTATTCGGTGTCTTTTATTAATAAAAGTTTAAATTAATTTATTTGTATGATAATATAAAAAAATGCCTATTTCACCATGTCAAATTGATTTTCAAATTTCAAAATGTTCCGGATAATGTTTTAAAAAATATTATTCCAATTAGTTTTTACATCAACTGAACTTTTTTCCTGTTACGCTAGCCATCGTTAACTTCAATCTAGTTTTGTTTAAAAATAATTGACAGTACAATAATGAAAGTGATTGAGAACCGAATTGAAACGCTATAAATTTTAAGGACCAAAAAGTAATGACTAAACTATCACAATAGCCGGTTTTGTTTCGTATTTACTATTGTTCGTTGAATTTAATAAAGTAATTATTGTTTAAAATATTTTAGTTGGTCACTGAGAAATTAAATGTCGTTAGTTTGATGACATGACATATTAGTAAAATGAATATATTTTTAATTTGACTTTTAAATTTTTAATAAAATATCAATTTAGTCTTTAGATTCAATAAAGCCACTCACTATCGCTGCCGCCGCTACCTACCGTTGGACTTCAATATCAATGTATGTTTCATCGAAAATGCTCGAACTCTATAGAACTAGCCCAAAATCCTTCTGCACCCTTTAAAATTAAACCATATTAATAAATTTGTCATTAATATTCCTTTAAAAATAAGGACACAAAAAAATTAAATCCAAATGAAATCTATAAATATTCCGATTATAATTTTTGTTGTTGTTTATTATATTAATTATATTTTTTAATATTTATAAATTTAAGCTCATATATTTGTAGTGTTTATAAATATGATACTATAATTTATTTAATATATACCAAGAGACTTTCAGTAGGAGAAAGGGTTTGAGAGTCAGAAACATTAGTAGGGGAAAGTGTCTACCTTGCCAGGAGCATTAGAATTTAAATTCAAATTGATGTAATTCTGTTTGACTGGTAAAGTGAACAATGTTCTAAGATGGTGGAAGGACAATAGTTTTGATGGTGGTCAAAGGTAGCTCAGGTGTGTTCTGGTTTGGTTTGGATGAAGAAGTGTGAGCGTGCCTTTATTCTATGTTGCATGATTATTTATAGTGGTTAGGACAAATGTAGATTGAAAGTTGTCACGACATTGTACTGATTGGACGTCCTAGGAAGTGATGACCTAGATCAAGTTGTCACCAAGTAAGACTACGTGTGTCAACGTGGTCGCTAGTGATCGTTCGCAGGTTATGTTCTTGATGGGCCGCATGTGTCGACACATGGTCACTAGTGATTGTCCGCAAGTTATGTTTGCGGGAGGTTGCAGGTGACCGTCCGCATGTCCGAAAGTTGGTATCGTGGGATGTTCGCATGGTGGCGGTTCGCACGGGGTAGCGCTTACCCCCGAGTGAGGAAAGGTTATAAAGTTACCTTCGCAAACCTGGGAACTAGAGCGGGATTTTGGGGCGCTAAAATTTTTTGGTATTAAAAATTTTGAATTTTGAGTTGAGGCTTTTTCTATTGACACGTGGTTGTTAAATAAAACGATTCGTTTCGTTATGGAAGACATATCATTTAGGAGAAGTTTCATAGGGGTTATAAATGGCGTCGTTTGTGACTATAAACCTTCGCTTGATAATTTTCTTGCTTCACCATCGTTGTTTTCCTTTGAAATTGAATAGGTAATTTTCTTTGTCTTTTGCTAAATTTTCTTTACCCATTTCTCTTTTTGTCAATGGCTTTCGGAGATGCTCTAACAATGGTGACGAGCTACGAGTATGAGTGCTCCACATCATGGATAGAGGTGTTTTCAGATGCTAGAGTGTAGGGGTTACATTGCTGGGATAACTTTTGATACTGATTTATAATTTTGAAGGGGACTCATCGTCTTAGCGAGATAAACGAGGGGAAAACCCTTGGTTTCTCATGCCATTGTATGCTTTTGAGGCGGGGTTTCATTTTCCGCTCTATTCTTTCTTTGCGGAGTGGCTAAATTGGTTTGGGGTAGTACCGTGACAGCTATTTGGGTCGAGATGCTTGGTTTTAATGACGTACTTTCTCAACTATCGACTTCATAAGGAAGAACCATCTGTGAAGGTGTTTGTTGGACTCGTGAGAGTGCTTGGAAAAAAGTGGTATAAGTGCGTTGGTAATGAATAAACAGTGCCGAGATAGAGTCTTTTGTGTGCATGTATACACGATCTTCCAAGTAATACAGTAGTAAGCTGAGTTATCGATCCCACAAGGATTGGTCAAGAGTTTATTTGCTTACTCATTTTACTTGTCAAAGAAAAGTTTGATTATTTTGAAGTTGGTTTGAAAGAAAGTTGAAAAGAAAGAAAAATAAAAAACAACAACGTTGGCAAGGAGAGTTTTAAAATGTATGATGAGTGTTGGAAAAAGATGCATGGTTTTCATGATATTCATGTCATGCCAACTTTTAATAAATCTTGTCTTGGCTTTGTTTGCTGAGCAGATTCAAAGTTGGCATTGCCTCTCTCGATGGCAATGCTCTGAATTAACTATGCAAAAACTTTTATATCTGTAACACCCCCTTCCCGGCCTAGTCGAGAACCGGGTCAGAGCATGTTACTGATGAACGATGCGGTGATCTGTGTGATAAAATTTCAACTTATTAATAACATATAATCAATAATACACAAACAAACATTACCAATATGCATCTTATTCCAATTCATTCATAAGAAGACCACAATTAACCATTTAGGACCATTTTATAACTTTTACAAGTTTTAGGGACTATTCTGTAAATCTTGCAAACTAGAGGTCCTTCGATTCATTAAACAATACCACAATGAAATTCAGTGCAACATTGATTAGTCTATAAAATTTCATGCGTAAAGGAGATCATTTACCCATTCAATTTACTCATGCTAAACTCAGTGACAAAAATGTAAACAATGCAGACTTCCAGATTAGGCTTTTAACCACTTTAACTATCCCTGTATCGAAACGCTCAAGGCCGTTTCGATACGGGTGGATGATGGTCAACCATGTTGACTTTTCCCTTATGACCGTATCGATACGGGCATGACCTGTATCGGTACGGGTTGACTACCTTTGACTTTGACTTTGACCAGTTTCGATACGCTTGAACCTGTATCGAAACAAGAAATTCCAGAGACGAAATGTTTCGGAACGACCCTAAACTGTTTCGATACGCCCTAACCCCTGGGCTCGATTATGTTTAACCGTATCGAAGCACCATCACCCGTTTCGATACGGCCTGGCCTGTAATGACAAATTCTTACTGGTTTTTATTCATTTTACCTTATCAAGCAATGTCCAAATGCAGAGAAACTTTACACACAACATTATAAACATATATTCTACTAGTATGTCAAATTTTAGAATCATATGAATCCATTTACCCGATTTTTACCTTTTAGTACCAAAACATGCATTTAGGGCCATTTCATGCTACATAGGAGACTCATCTTAAACATACCACACATATAACACTTCACCATAACATAAGCACATAAAAAGAGACTTAATAGACTTATACATAGACCTTGCCACCAACTAGGAGTTCAAAGGGTCAATATACATTACTTAGGGCTTGATTGTGACTTGTGCAACGCTTCAACTTTTCTGATCTCGATCCCAAAACTTGACTAACCTGAAATGAATGCAATGGAATGCACTAGGCATACTTTGCCTAGTGAGGTAGTCATAAACAATGAATGAACATAATGTGCCATGTAACATGCTTCAAAGGTAACCATAATACCAATTATGCAATATACATAACATGCTCCTTATTCATAATAAAACATAGCATCATATCATCAATGGCAGTATCATGATTTTATAGCAAACATTATCAATAATCAATAGTTCCCTTGGATCGATTCATGGTATATGGATACACGAATTTCACCTCCTCGCCAAATCAATAAATGGTCATTCCCACTGACATTGCCAATAAGACCAATACACAATACATCCCTCCGCCTCACCAAACCAATATAGGCCGTAGCCCTAGGATCGTAGTCCACCTGTACCAATGAGCTCATGAATTCTATGGCATGCCAATTGTATCCAATACTTCGAAACCAAGGTCCAATAATCCATTGTTCAATATTCATGATTTATTAACAATATTTCCACATCAATATCAATAACAATAATTCAATGGCAATAGTATCATATCAATAACTCAACAATCATGATTTCCATGTCAATAAGCAATATCAATAATTCATGTCAATGATTCCTACACGTCGATGCTTCAATGATTTCCATGACAATGATAAAAATACCATGGACAATGAATCGATGCAATACTTACCAAAACTTACCAACATGTCTTACAATAATGCTTCATGTAAAGCCCTTAAAATCAATGGTTAGTAAATCAATAAACAATGATTCGTGATGGAACCTAGCCACTCTCGAGACTTTGAATACACTCACCTTGACAATTCGAAGCTTCTAAGGCTCTCGGATGGTGATGCCTTTATCTCTAGCTTTCGATGGAGGCGACAGATAAATCTTTTCCAATTTTTGAGCTAGGAAAAGCAATAAGGAGTCATTAGGATCAATACAACAACATCGATACTTGAATAGCCATTAGCTATCGACAAAGATTATCTTTAAGCTTGAAATTAATTATCTAATAATCAAGAGAATCAATGATTAACTTAGGGCTTTCACTTACCCGATCGATAGCTATAACTTGGTGTTCTTAAAACAAGGAAATCCTAAGCTTATGGCTCACAATAAAGAGGTGTGTTCTTGAGCTTGGTGGAGACTTGCTTATTATTTCAAAGCTAAAGGATGGAAATGATTCTTGGTGAAGCTAAACAATGAAAGCTTTCTTTTGTTCAATTCATTTTAAGGAATTAAGGAATTATCACTTCAATCATTAACCACCTCCCAAAATAGCCAATAGAAAGCTTTCCTTCCACCAAAGGAAAGCTTATTTAATAATATTTTTATCTCTCCTTTATCCTTTCCAAAATTAAACAATAGATGGCTATAAATCATCATTTCTGATCATTCACGTGAGAGAGGGTGATAGGCAAGCTGGCGAGTCATCACCTAAACATTTCTTTTACAATTTATCCTTTAAACTTATTCGAAATAGGGGATCCGTTTTGAAACTGGAGGAACCATATCGAAACGGTCAAGCAAAAGTCCAAAAGTTAGTTATTACCGTTGGAATCGTATCGGAATGCCTAAAAATGTTTCGAAACATCTTGCATAGGCCGTTTCGATACGGGTCTAATCGTATCGAAACGCCTAGCTTAAAAACACTGATTTGAGCCTTCACAAAGTAATCTTGACTATGGACATGGCTTAATTAAGATCCTATAACAATATAATATATAATAAAGATTCGATATTTCAATATTTTAACAACATTACTCCGATCATCAGAATCCAATTCCGACTAGACCGATTTTCGGGGTTTTACAATATCTCTATAAATCAACTTTTTTCATAAATTAATTTGATTAAGTCCCAATCTTTTTCTCTTAAGGGGTAGATTTCACTCCCGAAGTGAGTTCATCTACTTGAACATCTTCTCTCGAAGCATCTCGCCTTAGTATCTAGCATTTGTTCGTTGTTCCCTAACTTCGATTAAGATATTAAGGTTCAATAAGCCAATAAAGCCAACTCTCGTTTGGAATTGTATTTGTGAAAACAATTAAGATCATGCCAGATAGGAAAAAAACAATGCCATCACATTTATGATTATTAAAGGCTAAACATGAAAAATAACGTTCAACGCAACCATCCCTCACCAACTATTAAATTAGTTCATGGCGAGGGTTTCCAACCAAAAACCATAATCGTATCTCAACATCATCATCTTAAATAAAAATAAAAACAACTTAAACAAAGAGAATGGGTGAGAAGGGGTCTCTCGATGCAGCCCTTCAAAATCTAGGCTCTTGGCCAAGCTTGGTCGAACCATGTCTCCTTGGTGCAGCCTTCTAAATCTACTTTTCGGTCTCCTCTTAAGTGTTTCCTTGAGTTCTTTTAAATAGGCGCACGAGGATTGTAACACCCGGGTTTGGGGGTCGGGTGAATTAAATAATTAAAATAATGTTTCAAGATTTCCCTTTTCTTTTTAAAATTCATTTAATATGTTGGACCCGGTTTTGATTTAAAGTCCAAATTCCATGGATTTTAGAATGTTGGATGATGAACATTTTTCATTAATGGCAGTTTTGTAATTACTTGGTCTTGTAAAATAAAAACCCCTTTTATTTCAAATACCCAAAATTTCCTATCATCTTCTACCTCCCAAAACAAAACCAACGTGAAACTCCTCCCCTCCATTGAAGTTACTATTCCATCTCCTCCTTCCTTCATCCTTGGTGATTTTTGAAAGGTAATAACATTTTTGACTTGTCCTCAACTTCCTCTTTCTCTACATGTTTTTAGTTTTCATGGAAACCCATTATTTTACATATTTGATTTTTCAAGTTTTAAGTTAAAAATCCAAACTTTATGGTCTATTGTTAAAGTTTTTGATTCCTTATTATTATTTATGTTATTGGTAGCCCAAATGGTCCAACATATATGATTTTTACTTGGTTTTATAAGGATTTTCGGATATGGGTTTTAGAGAGGTTTTAGGTGGTTCAAAAGATGGGTTTTGGGGCTGTTTTGTGTGGGAAATTGAGGTCTGATTATTGTATGATGGTTATGGGTTATTTTGGAAGCTATTAGGTGTGTTAAAAGTGTTGGAATCGATGATTTTTGGCTGTGCTATGGGCTACTCGAAAATGAGGGTTTTGAGGGTGTTCTTGGATTGAATTTGATGCTTGATTGGTGTTATGAGTTGTAGCAGTGGTTTGTGGTTGTTTTGGTGATTAATAGAGTGTATTTGATTGTTTAGAAACAAGGAACTTTGTTGGTGAAGCCTCACATTTGAATCCGGAACCGTTGGGAGCTTGATCGGTTGTTTGCTAGTGTTTGGAAAGTCCGGTGAGTGGTTCTTCGATTTTAAATTGGTTTTCAAATGTTGATTCGAGCATGTGGACCTAGGTCGGGCTTGGTAAACCCACCTAGAGTTGGGATTAGATTGGTAGTCTAATCTCAAGCTTAGTTTATAAGACTTTGGTTGAACTTCTAAATGTTGTGTTATGCCTCTTGTTCCATATTTATTTGTGATTTATGTTGTTATGTATATGGTGATATATATGTGTGTTGAGACATGATGTTTTATGCATTGTGATATGCATGTGATTGTGGAATGTGGGTGCATGATGGTAAATTATGGTTAGTACATGCTAAGCACGGAAATTGGTAAGAATGTTGTGAGGTTGAGCTATGAAATGAATTAGTATTGGCACTAGTATGCTTGTGTACAAATGATCGATCATTAGGATGTTTAGTGTGCACACGAGAGTCGAAATGCGCGCGTGGTCTTGGTGATGGTAGTCATCAAGATGGAGTACGGGTATGCCCGGAAATCTTCTTTTATATGTTAGTCGGTGATGAGTGGAATCCCATTGACGGGGCGTGAGGATGAGTGGAATCCCCTCCGCGTGAAACGACGATGAGCATAATCCCACCGTAAGGCAATGTTTGAGTGTTGGATGAGAGTTCCAACGATTGTTATCCGCGTATTCGAGTCATAGCTAGGTGCCAATACGTTTGTTAAATGTGTTTCCATATGGTTTTGTTTATGGACATTTTGAGCATGGCATGACATTTGATATTATGTTCATGCATTATATATATTTGACTCTTGTGGCTTCGAAGGTAAGAAAACATGCATTCTTCCTTGGTTGTGTTGCTCGTGCTTGGACCCTGCATTGTCGAGGTTTGTTTTATGAGCTTACCCTCACTAAGCTTTACGCTTACGCTCTCTTTTGTTCGACAATTCAGATCCTTAGTTCGTGGGTTGCTTGTGCAAGGAGAAGGCCTCCAAGTGTGCTATTTGTGCTTTTGCTATCATCAAGTATGGACTTTTAAGTAATTGATGTAGTAGTTAAGCAATGGGGATTTGTGTTGTTATTTTGTGTTAGGAGCTTGTTTAGACTCTTTTGATATGTTGACGTTTTGTTTATGGCTTGCTTATGCCTTGTATGTTGGCCTTGTGCCCCTATCATGATGCTTATGTGTTTGTCTCGTGCTAAGGCATGAAAACCTTGAATGCTATGCATGCCTCTTTTGGTGAATGCATGATCCTTTTAATGTATGGCCTTTACATGTATGTTGTGTGTTGAGCATGTTTGTAATAGGGTGTATGCCTCTAGAGTTGTGTTTGCATGTTGTGTCTTGCTTCTTGAAGTCGTTGGGGTCGTTTGGGATCGTTTAGAGATGCTTAAAACTGGTTTTGGAAACTCACTGGTTGCAGGCGTTTCGGAACGAGAGAAGCTATTTCGGAACATGTGTGGTTCCAGGGACACCCGTATCGGAACGCGTTCTGGTACGGTTTGGCTACTGTAAACCCCTGTTCCGATTCGTGTTTCGAAACGATTTGGCTACTGTGAGGGCTTGTTCCGGAACGTGTTTCCGAACGTCTAAGCGAAATGGACCCCTGTTCTGAAACGAGGTGGATGCGTTTCGGTACGGGTGGTTGGCTTTTTAAACTGGGCCTGTGTTTCGAAACGGGCAAGCCTTTTTCGAAACACAGGCCTGAAAAGTGGGCTTTTAACATCTCTAAAGGTTCTCAAGTGTTGGGCATTAGGCCCTGTTTGATATTAGTATTCTTGTGAGTCTTCTTAGTATTTGTTTATGTGTATTTTGGTCGCGTGTGCATAGAATAAACCTAACTTGAATACATGGTAAGTTTAAATCAATTACGTGCCGTTTGTATGTTTTAGTCTTGTTTTTCGCTGCCTCTTTGCACATAGGTCTAATTGAATTCATTTAGACAAGATAAATAAAGAAAATGTTTTTTCGGGTTGTTAACCGAAGTGGAGCCTTAACGGGTTTCGCCTCGGTTATCCCCGTGTAGCCCACTCAGACCGGTTAGTCGCCCGGACCGGGATAAGGGGGTTACAAGGATGACCTAGGATAAGCTTTGGATTTGAACGCTCGAGGATAAAGGATGTGCTCATCTTATCCCTTGTTTGAATCCTAGGGCTAACGTCATCATTGGTTCACCGTCCACTCGACCTGGCATCAAATATCTTTTCTCTGCCAACCGGTGCTTCGGCAATTTTTGGTCCTTCGCTGCCAACAACTACATGCATTCTCATCGTTCTCTTCCTATGCTAATCTACTCTACTGTGCCTGCAATCATGCCGACAAACCACCCTTCACAGTGGCATAGCCAGATTGAAAACTCATTATGCAAATGCATGCAATTAACAACTAAATACATCTAAATGTGCTCAAAGACAAGAAAAGATATGGTAAAATAGACATAAAAATTAGTACTTTTGAGGAGGTAACACTCCCCCAAACCTAAATCATTTCTTGTCCTCAAGTAATGCAAATAAACTAAGAAAAACAAAAATTGTGAAAATAGTACCTCGGTAAAATTTTGGTTGGAATGCCAACAAGTGCTGGCAAGTAGAAGTTGGCTCTATTTCTGTCATCAGGTATCCTAATGCAATAATGCCAAACAGATAGGAAATTTGTTGGGATGTGAGGTGCTCGATTCAATCAACCGTTCTTGCTCGCCAAGTGGTGGAGAGGTGAATTTTTGGGTGGAAGGGTTTTGGAAGCTAGAAAAATAAAGACACAATGATTTATAGTGGTTCGACTACTCAACCGAGTCTACATCCACTACCTTAGCTCCCCACTAAGGATTTCACAACCAATTCCACTAATTGATTCGTCCCCTTTTCTAGGCTTAGGAGGAAACCCTTTACAACGATCAAGCTTCTACCCAAAGCCTTGATCAAAACCCTCTTTTACAAAGAGATAAACAAAGTAGCAAACTTGAACCCTCTAATAGGTGTTTTGTTTGCACAATGAAGCACTCACCCAAAACCTAAACACTTGAGCAAATTTAACAATGTAAGCTCACAAGTGTTGTCTAAGCAAGAAATGAACGATTTAAGCTCTAGACAAGTTTTTCACTCATAATGTTGTAACAATTGAAGCTCTTGCTCAATCTTGATGCTTGGAGGTCCCTTTTATACTCCAAATTGAGTTTGTAGCCGTTTATGGCCGTTGGGGATGTTTCGGAGCCGTTGGAAGCCATTAAAGTCGAGCTTTAAATGCTCTCCTGCACTATAGTTTCGAAACCTTATAAAGGTTTCGAAACCTTAAGAGGGGTTTAGAAAAACTAGCCGTTTTATAGCCGTTTGTAGCCGTTACAGGGCTAAAGTTTCGAAACCTTTGAGCCAAAGTTTCGAAACCTTGTGAAGGTTTCGAAACCTTTGCTTAGGTTTCTAAAAAATCAGCTACTGCCCAGATAAGTTTCGATACCTTTGTTTGAGGTTTCGAAACTTTCATCTAAAAACATGTATTTCGGGCATTTTTCGACTTTTAAAAGTATAGTTCGATATAGGTATTAAGTCGAACTCTTTCAAAACATTTTGTCACATTTTAAGGACTTTTGAATTATTTTTGAAGTCTTTAAACAAGTCCAAAAACATTTTCACAAAAATTGTTATATCAAAATATTTCTCAACAATCTCCCCCTTTTTGATATAACAAAACTTCTTTGAAATATTGTTTTTGACAAAATGCTCCCCCTTAATTTTTCACTTATTTCTCCCCTTTTTGTTATATCAAAAATAATTTAAAATACTTTAAGTTCAAAATAACAATGGAGGTTTAAAAAAAAATTTAAAAAAAAATTTGTTTTAAAATTTGGCTTCTGAAAAAAATTTTGTTTTAAAATTTAGCTCCCCCTTACTCAAAGCATCATTGAAATGTTAGTTCAACATTTATGAATATCTAGTTGACATAAAAGAAAATAAATCAATAAACACTAAAACAACTAGATTTTACCACACTTGAACTCAAGGGAGGATGTGAAGTCTTCCTTCTTCAAGTGTTCTTCCTTTGTGTGCATGGAGCTCCCCCTTAATTTTTGACTTGTTGATCATTCTCCATCACACCTAGCAAAAGACAATCAAGTAATTTTTGGTATCCAAATTGCTTTGGATCCATAGACATTAGTAGCACAAAATTTAGTCCCCTTAGGAATCCATTTTTCAATTTCATCCTTTTTAGTTGAAGTGATTAGTCCTTTTGGGACCCAAACACTTCTAAAACATTTTCCATTCAAAAATCTAGGGGCACTAGATTGTCTTACATAAAAATTTGATTTTCCAAAATTTTTCTTTTCAAGCTCTTTGGAAATCAAATCTTTTTCCTTTTTGAGATCATCAACTTCCTTTTGATGATCTCTTTCCATCGTTTGAAGCAAGTTTTGTAAATCTAAAACTTTAAGCTCAAAATCTTTGATTTTTGCTTCAAACTCTAAATTGGTTTTAGAAAGCAAATCATTTTCGATTTTTAATTTTGAAGTCAATTTCTTGTTTTTCGAAAATGAAGCCTTGAACTCAAAAACCAATTCATCATAGGCTTCTTGTAACTCATCAAATGTATAAGAATTTGAAATAGATGAGTTAGAAGTTACCTCCCCCTCATTGAGGGCCATCATGCATAGGTGGGCTACTTCATTATCGGTGGAGTCTTCATCACTCCATGTGGTCACATATGCTTGTTTAGAAGATGATCCCTTCTTTTTGGATTTGTGGGAGTCCTTCATCTTCTTCATCGATTCATGCTTGGATTTTTCCATTTTGCTCTTCATGAACCGGGTGAATTTGTTGAAGAGATAGGTCATCTCTTCATCTTCACTATCCTCCTCACTTGAATCTTCATGATGACATGTGGAGGATTTGAGAGCCATGGCATTTACATTGATGCCAATACTTTTGAGTTTCTTCTCTCCCATAGCTCTAATTTCTTCCCTCTTTTTCTCATCCTCTTTATTTTTCTTCATGATTTGATGAGTAAGGAGAGACCCCATGAGTTCATCAAGCTTCAAAGTCTTCAAATTTTTGGCTTCGATGATGGCGGTCCTCTTTGAGTCCCAAGACTCGGGAAGTGAGTAGATGAGCTTTCGGACAAGTTTTTCTTCCGGGATGGCTTCTCCATAACCTTTAAGACCATTGGTGATGGTGGAGAATCTATCAAACATCTTCTCGATGTTCTCTTCCGGATCCATCTTGAAGTTTTCATACTCTAAGGTGAGGAGCCCAATCTTGGTCTCCTTGACTTCATTGGTCCCCTCGTATGTGACTTCAAGCTTGTCCCATACCTCCTTGGCACTTTCACAAGAAGACATCTTCTCATAGATGGTTGGGCCAAATGCACAAAAAAGCATGTGCAAGGCTCTACAATTTAGCTCCATCTTCTTGCGATCGTCGGCACTCCATTCCGCTTTGCTTCCTTGAGGCACGAACGGACCATCTTCAACTATGTCCCATAGCTTGTAATCTCTTGCCTTCAAGAAGAATTTCATCTTTGTCTTCCAATGGGCATAATGATCTCCGTCGAAGAAAGGCGGTATGTTGATGGATTGCGACATTTGAGCCGGTTGGTGAAATGTTGATCGAGCTTGCCGGATCTTCTCAATAGGATGTGAATCCCCTTCGATTGAGCCAAGCTCTGATACCAATTGTTGGGATGTGAGGTGCTCGATTCAATCAACCGTTCTTGCTCGCCAAGTGGTGGAGAGGTGAATTTTTGGGTGGAAGGGTTTTGGAAGCTAGAAAAATAAAGACACAATGATTTATAGTGGTTCGACTACTCAACCGAGTCTACATCCACTACCTTAGCTCCCCACTAAGGATTTCACAACCAATTCCACTAATTGATTCGTCCCCTTTTCTAGGCTTAGGAGGAAACCCTTTACAACGATCAAGCTTCTACCCAAAGCCTTGATCAAAACCCTCTTTTACAAAGAGATAAACAAAGTAGCAAACTTGAACCCTCTAATAGGTGTTTTGTTTGCACAATGAAGCACTCACCCAAAACCTAAACACTTGAGCAAATTTAACAATGTAAGCTCACAAGTGTTGTCTAAGCAAGAAATGAACGATTTAAGCTCTAGACAAGTTTTTCACTCATAATGTTGTAACAATTGAAGCTCTTGCTCAATCTTGATGCTTGGAGGTCCCTTTTATACTCCAAATTGAGTTTGTAGCCGTTTATGGCCGTTGGGGATGTTTCGGAGCCGTTGGAAGCCATTAAAGTCGAGCTTTAAATGCTCTCCTGCACTATAGTTTCGAAACCTTATAAAGGTTTCGAAACCTTAAGAGGGGTTTAGAAAAACTAGCCGTTTTATAGCCGTTTGTAGCCGTTACAGGGCTAAAGTTTCGAAACCTTTGAGCCAAAGTTTCGAAACCTTGTGAAGGTTTCGAAACCTTTGCTTAGGTTTCTAAAAAATCAGCCACTGCCCAGATAAGTTTCGATACCTTTGTTTGAGGTTTCGAAACTTTCATCTAAAAACATGTATTTCGGGCATTTTTCGACTTTTAAAAGTATAGTTCGATATAGGTATTAAGTCGAACTCTTTCAAAACATTTTGTCACGTTTTAAGGACTTTTGAATTATTTTTGAAGTCTTTAAACAAGTCCAAAAACATTTTCACAAAAATTGTTATATCAAAATATTTCTCAACAAAATTCAAGTGCAACAATATAACTTTAGTCTAAGGGTATGAAGAGTGCATGATGTGTAGGCAATATGCATGAAGTATCTTTTTACTCCCTTAGTCAATTTTACTACCTAAACTCATATTTTCTTTTTTTTTCTTGCCAATGGTATTTTGTTGGCATTAATTTAAGCTTGCTTCGTGATATTGTTTGGCGTGAGAAATAAGAGGGAGCATACCACGAACCTCCACGTTAATCCAAATATCACTAGTCTTTCTCTTCAACCCATACCCTAAAGTTTTGGACTTGAGAACTAAGAGGGAGCAAACCACGAAGCCTCAAGTAACTTATTATCGCTAAGGTAGGGGAGAGTTCATTTTTATTGCCTTGGCAGAACATTGCTGCCGTATTAGTTTCTTTTTACCCTGACATCAATTTTTTCCTTTTTTATTCTGAGCTTAGTTTCAAAAATTCTAAGTTTGCTCAGGAACTAGATGCATACTACGTGTTAAGTGAAAGTTTATTTCCCTAAACTAGAGATCAATTGCCAAACGACTTGGCATTACTATTCTGCTGGCATAGGCATCAAAAGATTTTAAATTTTCCTTATTGGACAGAAATCTAGATCAAATTAAGCTTTCCTAACAAGTGTTAACATTCTTCAAGTAAACCGAGGCAAAAATTTCTTTTTCTTTTTTATGGTTCGGCATACAAAGCTTTTTTTATGGTTCGACAAAAAAAAGCTAATCTATATGGCATACATGGAAATAGAAATGAAAACATGAAATGTATGGCATGACATAAATGTGAGGAAATGCACACCCCCAAACCCAAGATGGGCTTGTCCTCAATGCATGAAAACAACACATATATACAATTAAAAATAGAAAAATGCATGAACATGAAAATGCAATGTAAAGAAGTTTTAAGAAGAAGAAGACTCCCCCTCGGAGGCTTCCTCTCATGTGGCTTCCTCATGTGTGACGTGGGCCTTCCTCTTAACAAAGCTTCAACGATCAGGGCTTTGCGTTTCATTCTCGTCATGGTTGGCTTCGAGGCGGTAGTGGTTGCAAGGGTTTCCTTAACAATTCGCACTGACTCAGACGTGGTAGGAGTGGCGGCAGACTCAGCAGGGGCAACATATTTCTTCTGAACATCCTCAGCAGATTCCATGGTAGTGTCAGCCTTGGCGGATTCAACTTGAACATCAGAAACAAGTTTGGTGGCATCAGACATTACGAGACTATGAACTGGGCTATGTACTAGACTGTGAACTCGGCTATAGACTGGCTAGCTGGAATGGCACTGTCATTGGTAAAGAGATCTATCGGGAAGGCATGGAATGCGGGCATGACTCTTAGAGACATGGTCACAAGAGCCTCATTGATGGCTGCATCCCTGGCGTGGGTGTAGTGGCGTAACTTCTTCCTCTTGTCCTCAGCCATTTTCCAACTTTTAGAGAATCAACTCTTGACAGTGGTAGATCTGGCCGAGCAATGCCATTGCGTCCGCTGGCATCAAAGCTTCAGACTGAACCTTAGGTGCTTTAGGCTTAGTGTCGTCGTGGCGGCCTTGCCTTTACCTTTGTCCTTAGATTCAATGGCAGTAAGGTTCTTCCAAGCGGCCGATGTGATGGTTGTGCCTTTAACGATTATGGCTATGTCCGTATTAGTCTTGGGCATGTTGTACTGCATACAAATATTAGATATTAACAACGGAAAGAACAATCCACCAATTGGCTTACCAGCACACTTGCACGTTTTATTGATTAAAATTATGCCAATGTTGATCTTTCTCCCCATATGAATGGAGTGCAGTAGTGCCAGCCTCTCCTCAGACACCGTCTCATTGTGTGTCGTCGACATTATATTCGATTTAAGGAAATGATTCTAGCCCTTCACCTAAGATGAGAGGGCCAATCTCTTGAGGTTCAGTGCCCGTTTCACAAAGATCTGCCAACATTTTCTTTATCTTGGCAGTAGTCGTGGTGGCAACAAATTTGTCACGCTCGTCTTCCTCGTCCAACTAGAACATGGTGTTGATGGACCCTTCATCAAACCTCATGCAAGCCCTTCGAATCATCAATAACAGATTGACCTTGGTCATGAGATGCGAGTAGAACTTCGAAATATGTTAGAGAAGATGTCACCCTTTTGTCGACAAAGCAACTCCCACTTGTGCTTGGTCACAACATCTATGAATTTTGGGTTTTATTTTTTTTCTTTTTCTTGAAAGATTTTAATTCCTTACTTTCTTTCAAAATGTCTAACGAGGGCGTGCTTCCTGTATTTGTCAACTCTCGTTCGTTCATGATTAATTTGAACTTTATTTTATTTCTGTTATAGAAATGATTGATATTATCGTTATCTTATTTTATTTAAAGGGAAGTCATTGGTGGCAAACAAAAACCTTTTGAAGGTGTTTCTATGGTTCTTACTACTAATGTTCCTGTAGACGTGTAACGACCCGAATTTCTGAGTCAACATTTGGGCATTGAACTGAATTATGGACCTTCGTGTT
Organism: Hibiscus trionum; assembly: GCA_030270665.1. Lineage (NCBI taxonomy): Eukaryota > Viridiplantae > Streptophyta > Magnoliopsida > Malvales > Malvaceae > Hibiscus > Hibiscus trionum. The sequence continues at coordinate 58,900 of BSYR01000077.1, read as the reverse complement.
GGTTGGAGCATTTGGGCCGTTGGGCTAAGTTTAGGCCTTTTTGGATAAGATTTGGTCTACATGTGATGGATAAGGGACCATTTTGTAAGAAGAGTAATTCTTGGAGGTTTTATGATGCCATTTACCCAGCTTTTTTAATTAAAGGCTGATTCCTTTTAATTGTTTTTGTCTTAGACGTGGGTTGTGGGAACACGATTGCATCACCCTTCTTCCACCCTCTTTTCCCTCACCTCAGCTTTTCATCTTTCTCCAAGAACACCCATAGGCACCAAAGACTAAAAATCCAAACTTTTTTCATCTATTCTTCCATCCAAGGTCCAAGTTTTTAGTATGTTAATCTCCTCCCCATAAGCTTCAAGAAAAGTATAATTTCAAGGAAAAAGGGCAAGTTCTTCATTTATGGGTTTTTATGAGGTTTTGAGCTTTGAGGGTTTCTATGGAGTTTTTTCTTGGCTTTTAAGGTAGTTAATCTATGGCTAGACCTCTCTTTAGTGCTTTATTTAAGTCTTGACTCGTTTCCTTATTGTGAGGTATAAAAGAGGTGTGTTGGGGTTTATTCAAGTTGGAACCAAAGAGGAGAAGTTGAAGATTGTGAGTGTGTGAAGAAAATCCAAGTTAATTGCTAAAGGGTCAGTACATCTCTGACTCCTACTCTTCATGAACATAATAAAGTGATTGCTTTGCTTGATGTTGTAGTTTATGATTGCTAGTTGGGTGTTTGGAAGCTTAGAGCCTTGTCAATGGTGAAATTCGAATTAGTTGCTAATATTGTATAAAAATGGCAGCAAATCACATTAATTAACTCTCATAAGATGTAGGATTAAATTAAGGGTAAAGTACACAGACGGTCACTGAACTTTAGCAAAAAAAACAAAATGGTAACCAAACTTTCAAAAATCACAAAATGACAATTAAACTTTATATTTTAAAACAAAACGGTAATTGGGTGTTAAACCCCGTTAACTCTTAACAGAAAACTCACTTACTTGCCCCATCACCTTACCCATCTCCACATCATCCTCTCTCATTTTCCAGGTAAGATTAATAAAATAATAAAAATTAATTTTTACTTTTACTTTGACTTTGACTTATCATCTTCATCTTAAACAAAAACCCCTTCACTGCTCATCTCCAAAAATAAAGTCGGCGAAGAAGGGTCTAGTTATGCTGATTCTGTTGTTGATGAGCATGAGGAGGAGAAGAAGACCGGAAAAACAATACAAACAAAACTCTTTCGACTTTTAACCTGATATTCTTCGACGTTTTTGTGTCAGCCTCTGATAAAACAAAAGTGAAAAGAAAAGGGAAAATAAGAGAGAGATTGTATTTTTTTCATGCGTTTTGTTGTCGTTGTTGTTTGGTTGGAAGGAAAATTTGAGTTTTGCCGAGAAAGTGAGCAGGTAAAGTGGCGTTGTCGGTGTGGTTACTATAGTTCCAAAAATGGGGTGGGTTTAATTAATGCTGTTTGTTGTTGCCGTTGGGAACTCTAAAAAACTGAGAGCGATTTATTTGGTTTGCTATAGTAAATAATAACGAATAGTGACGGTGTTTTGAGCTTTCACACTTTCTATTACGTATTCTCTCTCTTTTTACGATATAATTTCAACTTATTTCTATTTCTTTAGATTTTATAAGCTCTTGCTCTTTAATTCGTTTTTAAAAGCTCCAAAGATCATCCTTTTTCTCTTCAGATCCTTTTATTTCATTTTTATAAAGTTGTTTTCTGATTTTCTCTTGGCTCCTTTGCAGTGAAGATTGGTGAAAGTTCATATTTTGAATCACAAAGGAGAAAAGGGAAAAAGGGTACAGATTATAATTTATTTTAATGTTATCTTTTGTATGATTGTTTCAGTTTGTTTGGTTTTTTCCACATGAACTGAAATGTTTTTGGCCATGAAATAATTTCTCTGTGAATGTTCTTTTTCTTTGTTTTCTAAGCTTATGAATGCACTAGAATTACATGATTGTTCTTATCTGGTTTATCATACTTTCTGCACTGCTATCATTTTAGATTCACTTCTGGTTTTCTGTTCTTAGTCATGAGTTCTTTACTCCTTGTTTGGAGATGAGCAGTGAAGGAGTTTTTGTTTAAGAAGAAGATGATAAGTGAAAGTCAAAGTCAAAGTAAAAATTAATTTTTATTATTTTATTAATCCTACGTGGCAAATGAGAGAGGATGATGTGTAGATGGGTAAGGTGATGGGGCAAGTAAGTGAGTTTTCTGTTAAGAGTTAACGGGGTTTAACGTCCCAGTTACCGTTTTGTTTTAAAATATTAAGTTTAATTGCCATTTTGTGATTTTTGAAAGTTTGGTTACCATTTCGTTTTTTACCAAATTTCAGTGATCGTCTGTGTACTTTATCCTTAAATTAAAGGGTTAAGGGTTACATTTTCGAGGCTTGGGAAGTGATTTTTCAAACCTCGAAAGCCATTTCTAGGCTTCGGTATTGATACACGAGGAGCCCGTACCAATACCCTGTATTCTAAATGATGAACACATACAATTTCTTAAAGGGCGTATTGGTATACGTAAGGGGAGTAGCAATACCCCCTATCCCATTGAAATTCCAATAGCAAAAATGTGTACCAGTACACGTGTGAGCGTATCGGTACATGTGGGGTATTTGTTCACGACCCTCGTGTACCGGTATGAGGTTGTTGGTTTATAGCCCTTCACATGTGAAGCTGGGTATCGATACGCTTAAGGTGCATATTGGTACCCACAGAAGCATATCGGTATACTAAAGTAGGTATTGATACCCACTAGGCAATCTGCCTGTAAATGTTGAAATTTAGTTCAAGGGGCTGATAATTCGAGGGCTATGGCCCAATGGGCTTCTAGGGGGTGATAAAATGAATTGTAAAACTGAGAAACTGAGATTTAACCCACTTGGACGAGTGTATCATGTAATAGCTTGATGTGATGAATTGAAATAACTATGATGGTTAGTGTTATGCCTTGGGGCATTGTGAAGGCTTGGCTTGGTGCCACTTACCTCTTGGTGAGGTGTATATATGCTCGTGGAGCATGTGTTATCCTATGATTGTGGAAAAGGAATCTAGATGTCCTAGATTCAGTACTACGTTAGTTATATAAGAGGATGCGTACTTTGGGCTGTGTGAACAAGTACATCCGACGTACCCACGAGATGAGTGATCTAGGTGCGATTAGAAACCTATCTGTCACTATAGTGATCTGGATAAAGTATTAAACTCCATAGGCTGAGTGACCTCAGGTGAAGACTACTTGTGGCTAATATGATCCAAGTATGTTTAGGACGTATCTTCGGCTATGGTGATCCGGATACGGTCCATTTAACTTGACGACTGTGTGAACACAAATAAAGTAGGGCTTCGTTGGCCATTATATAGATAATGTATGGATGTATTTATATATGTTGTGTGGATGCTATAAATGATAGCTTATGTACCCGATGGCTGAGTGATTAGGGTACGGTTTGTATTAACTTGATACGATATGTGACCTCGAGTATGGCAAAGCTTTGTGGAAACATGTAAGACTAATCGTAAAATTGTTGATGCCTTGAGATAGGTGATATAAGAACTCTAGCTAGTGTAAGCTAGATGATAACTCAGATAGTAAAGCCTTATCTATGCTATCTAGACTATATTATCTTGCATGCTTATTTTATGATAATCACAAATTATGGTAAAGTAGAAATGTACCAATGAGCTTTGTTAGCTCAGCGTGCGGATGTGTTGCTTTTCCGTGTGTAGGTTGACAGGTCACCCCTTGGAGGATCACATTGATGAGGACTTTCCAGCACCGCAATCGCTTCAGAGTACATTACTTGTTATTTTAGTTTGGGCTAATGTATTCATAGGACCTTACCACTGTTGAGTCTGTAACTCTATTTGAAATATTATTTTGATATACGATGTTTTGAACTTGGAGCTCATGTTTTGTAAACTTATTTCTAATGCTTATTAAATTATATGGATTTATTGATGGTTTGATATTTTGGAAATGGCTAAACTTATGGTTTTAAAATATAATTTTTATGGATTGATTTTGGGTGACCCGAATGTAGTACTTTGGATCTGGATCGGGACTGGGGTGTTACAGGACGTCCCTGCGATCGTTACTACCACAACTCAAGCGGACCCTGTTAGTTCACTTTTTAGTGCAGTCGTCGCAGCTTCTGATGGCGAGCCCATCATTACCAGTGTTGTTGCGAGTATTATCTCCTCTGATGTGGTTCTTACACCTTTTCATTCCTTTTCTCCTTCAGCTGGTCTTGTCGGTGTTGCCCCCATAGGTCCAAGCTTACCCACTATTGGAGGCTGGCAAGTCGATTGCTAGCTGTGAAAATGAGGAGGTTAACACCCGCCTGGCATCCTCTTCCTAGTCAAGACAAGCTGAAGGAAAAGAAGCCTAAAACTTATGCTAAGAAAATTGTTTCTACTACTACATGCCTTCCAACTTCCATTTCTACATCTTCCTCGCTTTCAAGTAAGTTATTCAATTTATCTCTCTTTAACTTATGTTATTTACCTAAATTGTATTTCTAACTTATATTTATTTCTTTCTTTTAGAAATTTTCACCATCACTCCTAGTACCACCCCCACGGACTCCACAATGGTTCACACAACCATTGCGTATATAGTCTCTTTTTCTTCAAGTGGGAGCCCAACGCCTTCTCTACATTTTTTGTTGTGTGCCCATCTTTTGCCTTTGTCGGCTCCTCTTCTGGTCCTACGACGTTAGGAGCTTCTTCTTTAGGCGAGCCGGCATTGAGGCCTATTTCGATGTTTTACCTTTGGAGGAGTTGTGTGGGTGCGGATAGTTATTTTCACCCTAGATGTTTCTTCAGAAAGAATGTCTGGGTTGTTCCCCGAGAGGATCCTTGCTAAGCTACCACCAACAGAGTGCAATACTCTAATTAATGCAGGTTGGGGTCTTCTCCAGGAGTTTTTGGCTCTCACAATCTCAATTGGGGAAATCTGTGAAGATCCTTGAACAGGAACGCAAGGTGCTACATTCGCTTAGCGAATTCAGCTGACAAAGAACTTTACTTGGTTGGAAAACTCAAATCTGTCGAGGAGGAAAATATGAAGCTACGACTCCAAGTAAGGGGATTGGAGAAAGACAAAGAAGAAAAACATGCTCTCTTAGACGAACTCACAACCAAACATTATGCTGATATTTCTACTCTTCGCAACAATCATGTGCAAGAAGTTACCTTCTTAAAGTTGGAGCACTCGACTGCGGTGAGGAACTTGAGAGAAGAGATCAAGCAACTGAAGGATGAGATAGAGAAGCTAAAAACTGCTCATGTGAATGAGATAGAGGAGATGAAAATGCAATGAAGCTAATCAAAAGGGAGTTTTAGTTACCGTTAATCTTTTGAATTTCTGTTTTATTTTGGTTTAATGAAACGCTGTGTTTTGAGGGGATGAGTGTTTAGAGCCATACATCGTCGTTTGAGCTAGGGGAACTTGTTTTGTAGCCCTAGCCGTCTGAGAAAAGGTTATCCAATGTTTTGGACTGTTTTCCTCTTTCTGAATACAAACCATTCTCCTCTCATCTCAATCATTCTGCGTTCTCATCTCTTTCTATTTCTACCAGTTAATTGTGCATTCTTACAAAGGTATCAGAGACCTAAGGTTCTGGAAATGGTGGACGGAGCACCGATAACGCGTAGTCAGTCGTGGCAGCAAGAGACGGCCAAGCTGCAGGAGGATATCTCGCGGTTGGAAATCAGTATTGACACGAAGACAGAGACCAAACTGGGTGAATTTCAAACCCAAATCAGTGAAGATTTTCGGAAAATGTTAGAGTCGGCGATGGGGAAGAAAGTCGATCCGGTCTCTCAGACAGCAACTGGCCAATGGGCGTTAGCTGGATCTGGAATCTTGGGAGCGAGACCTTCGGCATCGACATCGGAGGAGGCGGAAGAAGTAATCATTACTGGCGAAAAGAAGGCTAGGACGGGGGGACAGGATATTCCGTTGGCTGTTGGAAATTTCGCTTACAGATTACCTTGCCCCAAATTCGATGGTTCAGACTTTAGGGGTTGGCACTCGAAGCTCGAACAGTATTTTGAAGCGGAATCAGTTCCGGATCAGAGTAAAATCCGATTGGTAATGCTGCACCTCGAGGGCAAGGCCTTACAGTGGCACCAGTTTTTAATGAACTCACAAGGCAACACTGGGACTTTGAGCTGGCTGGAGTACCTGAGTTTGATGAGGGAGCGTTTCGTACCTGGTGGGTTTAATGATCCGTTCACAGAATTGTTAGCTCTACGGCAGGTGGAATCTGTGGAAGCCTATTACGAGGAGTTCATCAACCTTGTGAATCAGGTACAACTACCCGAGAAATACATTCTAAGCATGTTTAAGAATCACCTTAGGTTGGAAATTAGCCAATACTTGACTTTGTTGCAACCCAAGTCCTTGATTGAAGCATTCCATACGGCCAAGCAATTAGAAACGATATTTTTTCCTGTCTCTGGTAAAGCTTCTGCTAGGATAGCTCCCCCTAGTTTAAGTGTGCCCAGTAGGAACTACAATCCTAGTTTCAAGACATTTTCCACTGTTGGGAATTCTGGTCCACCTTCTACTGTGGTATCCAGGAGTGTGACACCATCTATCCTAAGCCCCACTAAGACCAGACAGAATGGTCCAAGCTCACACAAGAATCTGGGAAAGAGTCTCTCTACTGCTGATATTGAGGATCGAAGGAAGAATGGCTTATGCTTTTGGTGTGCAGAAAAATACACACATGGGCACAGATGCAGCAAGAGTCAAGTTTTTCAAATTGTGGTCGATGGAACAGAAGAGGAAGGAGAGGCTGAGGTGTTTTTGGATTGTGAGGATTCGGGGGAAGGGGGAGTGTCAGATGGACCTGTATTGTCTCTTAATGCAATGTGGGGATCAAATAGTTGTGAGACCATGAAATTGAAAGTGGACATTGCAGGATCTAGCTGGATAGCATTGGTCGACTCAGGCAGCACTCATAATTTTTTGAGTATGGCTGTTGTGAGAACTCTGGGACTCAAAATGAATAAAAGAACTAGCTTGAAAGTCTCAGTGGCTGATGGTAATACAATGGGCACACTGGGTGAATGCAGTGGAGTGGCTTGGAAAACTCAAGGTGAGGCTTTTGAATCTGACTTTTTAGTAATTCCCTTGAAATGTTGTGATATAGTCTTGGGTGTACAATGGTTGTCTACATTGGGAACTATCAGTTGGGACTTTAATGCTATGAAAATGAATTGGATCCACCTGAACAGGCCTGTCATGTTAGAGGGAATACAACCAGGAGAGATTAATTTCATCAGTGCTAAGAGTTGTAACAAACTGTTGAGGGGAGTTCATAGCCCTTGTTCAGCAACTTTACTGGCAATGGAGGGTCAATTGGAACTGAGGAAAGAGAGTCATGTGTTGCCTAAGGAGCTGCAAGTGGTTTTGGGGGAATTTGGAGATGTTTTCCAAGAACCATCTGGGTTACCACCTATCAGGGGACATGAGCATATAGTGACACTGTTGGGAGAGCATCAAGTAGTTAAAGTGCCACCCTACAGATATCCAGCTAGCCAGAAGGATGAGATTGAAAACCAAGTGCAGGAAATGATGAAGGCAGGTATAATCAGACATAGTAACAACCCATTTTCTTCCCCCATTGTGATGGTTAAGAAGAAAGATGGGACATGGAGGCTCTGTGTTGACTACAGGAAGCTGAATCTTTTGACCATCAAGGACAAATTTCCAATGCCAATTATAGAAGAATTACTGGATGAGTTAGGAGCAGCTAGATTTTTTTTCAAAATTGGATCTTCGAGCTGGATACCATCAGATAAGAATGTGGGAACCAGACATCCACAAGACAACTTTTAAAACACATGAAGGGCATTATGAATTCCTAGTAATGCCCTTCGGTTTAACCAATGCCCCAGCTACCTTCCAAGGTCTTATGAACAAAATTTTCAAAGAATACTTGAGGAAATCAGTCCTGGTATTCTTTGATGATATTTTGGTTTACTCTAGAGATTGGGAGACCCACATAATTCATTTAAAGGAAGTATTGGGAGTATTGAGGAATCAGAAGCTGTATGCCCAGAAGAGTAAGTGCTGTTTTGGGGCTCAAGCAGTTGACTACTTAGGATATGTCATTTCTGGGGGAGAGATTGCAATGGACCAAACCAAGCTAGATTGTATCCTCAACTGGCCACTTCCAAACAATGTGAAAGACCTTAGAGGGTTTCTTGGACTCTCTGGGTATTATAGAAGGTTTGTCAAGGACTATGGCACCATGGCAAGACCTTTGACTAACCTGCTGAAGAAAGGGGGATGGCATTGGAATGAGACAGAAACAGAAGCTTTTGAGAGACTGAAAAGAGCTGTCAGCAGTGCACCGGTATTGACCTTGCCTGACTTCAATGCTGAATTTAGCATTGAAACAGATGCTTCAGAGGAAGGTGTGGGAGCTGTTCTGGTTCAGAAAGGGAGGCCACTAGCCTTTTTCAGTAGAGGATTGGGGGTGAGACACCAAGGGCTCTCAGTTTATGAGAAGGAAATGCTAGCTGTCCTCATGGCAGTTAGGAAATGGTCAGCTTATTTAGTGGGGAGGCACTTCAAAATAAAGACTGACCACCAGAGTCTTAAGTTTCTTGCGGAGAACCAAGCAGTAACCACAGCACAACAGAAGTGGGTGGTTAAAATGCTAGGGTATGATTATGAGGTGGTTTACAGGAAGGGCAGTTCCAATATTGTAGCTGATGTGTTGTCTAGGAAGCCAAGGAGTGGAGAAGGACAGTTAATGGCCATCAGCAGTGTGACTACAACTGTAATGGCCAGAGTTGCTGCATCTTGGCAGGAGGATGAGAAGTTGAAGAAGATTCTGGAGGCAAAACAAGGAGGCTCGACCCATTATTCGAAATGTACTTGGGATGGAAAATGGTTGAGAAGAAAAGGAAGAGTAGTAGTGGGCCAGAATGCAGAATTGAGGAAAGAGCTGATGATGTATTTTCATAGCAGTCCCATTGGTGGGCATTCAGGGGCTGAGACTACAATGAGCAGCATATTCTACTGGAAGGGGCTTAGGAAGAATGTGAAGTCCTTTGTAAGGGAGTGTGGGGTGTGTCAAAGGAACAAAGGGGATTTGACTCATCCTAGGGGATTGCTACAACCCCTTCCTATTCCTGAGTCAGTGTGGACATCCATAAGCATGGACTTTATAGAAGGACTTCCTAATTCTAGAAGGAAGGATGTGATTCTAGTGGTGGTAGATAGATTGTCCAAGTATGGACATTTCATAGCCCTCAGTCACCCTTATTCAGCAAAGGAGATTGCCCAAGTGTTCATGGAAAACATATTCAAACTACATGGGATGCCTCAGACAATTGTTTGTGACAGAGATAAAATATTCATGAGTCATTTCTAGAGGGAATTATTCTTGAAATTGGGGACTGGAATCACTCATTCGACTGCATATCACCCAGAAACTGACGGCCAAACAGAGAGAGTGAACCAATGTCTGGAGACATACCTGAGGTGTATGACAGGGGAAAAACCAAGGGAGTGGAGTGACTGGCTATATCTGGCAGACTCTTCCCACCATGCCTCGATTGGGACTTCTTCTTTTCAGGCTCTTTATGGCCAGGATCCAGCTATCCATGTTCCCTATATTGCTGGAGAGTCTGTTGTGGCTTCAGTGGACAGAGGGCTACATCAAAGAGAAGCAGCCATAAGAATGCTTAAGTTCCACTTGAACAGGGCTCAATGCAGAATGAAGCAGCATGCAGATAAGAAGAGAGTGGACTGTGAATTCCTGGTGGGAGATATGGTTTTCTTGAAGCTGCAACCCTACAGGCAGCAGTCAGTGCAACACAGGGCATCCCAGAAATTGGCCCCCAAGTGGTTTGGTCCATTTAAGGTGATAGAGAAGGTGGGAGCAGTGGCTTATCGTTTGGAGTTACCAGCAGGGTCAAAAATTCATCCTGTGTTCCACGTGTCACGATTGAAGAAGCATGTGGGATCTGATGTGGTGCAAAGTCAATTGCCACTAATTGGACCTGATGGGGGGATCAGTAAAGAGCCTGTAAGAATCCTTGAGCGTCGAATTGGTAAGAAGGGGAACCGGGCTGTGACTGAGGTTCTAGTTGAGTGGTCAAACACATTTCCAGAGGATGCCACGTGGGAGGTGCTTTATCAACTGTATCAACAGTTCCCAGACTTCAATCCTTGAGGTCAAGGATTTTCTGAAGAAGGGAGCATTGCAATGAAGCTAATCAAAAGGGAGTTTTAGTTACCGTTAATCTTTTGAATTTCTGTTTTATTTTGGTTTAATGAAACGCTGTGTTTTGAGGGGATGAGTGTTTAGAGCCATACGACGTCGTTTGAGCTAGGGGAACTTGTTTTGTAGCCCTAGCCGTCTGAGAAAGGGTTATCGAATGTTTTGGACTGTTTTCCTCTTTCTGAATACAAACCATTCTCCTCTCATCTCAATCATTCTGCGTTCTCATCTCTTTCTATTTCTACCAGTTAATTGTGCATTCTTACAGAAAACTACTCATGAAAGGGATATGGCTTTGAAGGTTGAACCAGTTACTGTAAAAGCTACAAAAATAGCTCATGCTTTTATGGCTAAACCTCTTAGGCAAGCGCAAGATAGTTTTATTCTTTCCATTCAAGTGGTGCATGGTCCATTTAATGTTTCCCGCGTGGATTTCAATTCTATGTGTGCACAATCAGTGGATTTTGTTATCAAGAATCATTGTGGATCATCCTTGACTACTTTTACTTTAGAAAAGAAATTTGTTGTGGTTCTTCCCATTTCTGAGCCTAATACTCCCTTATCCATAGTAGATACCACTGAAGGTGGGTTAAAAGATGTTGAGGAAGTAGATGAGGTTATCAGCGGCCACGGTTGATTCACCTTGTACTTTGTTTTTTATTTTCTGTTTTATATTGCTTCCCCGTTTGCGTAAATAAAAAGTTTATTTTGTAAATATTTGAGTACTTGTATTATTTTGCAATTTTCGGAACATATTTTAAAAGTGGTAAGATACTTAGGTGACTGAACTTGGAAGATACTTCGTAAAAGTGACAAACACATAAGTAAACTTTTGTCAACGTAGTTTTTAAAAGCGTTGGACGCTTAAATGAATATAATTTGGGCACACTTCTGAACAGCGGTAAAACATTTAAGCGAACTTTTGTTAACACACTTCTGTAAAGCAGGGGAAGCTTAAATGAATATAATTTGGGCACACTTCTGAAAAGTGTCAAGACACTTAAGCGAACTTTTGTTAGCAAACTTCTTAAACGCGGAAGACACTTAAATGAATATAATTTGGGCACACTTCTAAAAATGACAAGACACTTGAGCGAATTTTTGTTATCACACTTCTGAAAAGCAGCAAACGCTTAAATGAATATAATTTGGGCACACTTCTGTAAAATGACAAGACTGTAACACTCCTTTCTCGATCCGATCGAGAACCGGGTTTGAAGGTGATACCGATGATTAATACAGTGATCGGAGCAACAAATTTCATTTTACTATTAACATTTAAACCAATAACACACAATAACACATTATCACAATGTACCTTAGTCCAATTGATCTATACGAAGTAATAATTAATCAATCAGGGTTAAATCTTATCCGTTTATAAGTTTTAGGGACCAAACTGTATATGTGACAAATTAGGGGTCCTTCGATGCAATTGATTATACTACACTGAAATTTGTTACCATATTAACAAGCCTGTAAAAATTTCAAACAATTAGGAGTTCATTTACTCATTCAATTTAATATTTCAAAATTCGGTGACTAAATTGTGAACATTGCAAACTGTCTAAATATGCCTTTAACTAACTTAATTAACCCCGTATCGAAACACCCTAGGACTGTTTCGAAACGGGTGTACGATGGTCAACCCATGTTGACTTTACCCTTTAGACTGTATCGATATGGGCAAGTCCTGTATCGTAACGTGTTGACTTCTTTTGACTTTGACTTTAACCTATTTCGATACGCTACGAACCCGTATCGAAACGATGGATTCCAGTGGCAAAATGTTTCGATATGGCTATGGGCCGTTTTGGTACGCCCTATTCCTTATGTTCAATTATGCTTACCCATATCGAAACGGCCTGACCTGTAATGACCGATTTTTGCTGATTTTTATTCAATTTGACCTACCGAACGGTGTTCAAATACAGTGAAACTTTACACACAACATTTCAGTGATAAACTACTAGCATGCCAAATTTCATGACCATCCGAATATGTTTACTATGTATTTGACCTTTATGAGCCAAATATGCAACTTTAAACCACTTTACGGCAAAACAAAAGGGCCATTTAGAGCCATCAACCACATTATAACATAGGCATCTCACAAACATATCAAAATGGGAATAAACGACTAGTTCGACTACTTTGCCATCTTCTTAGGAGTTCATAAGGTCAAAGTACATAACAAAAGGACCAATGATTTCAATATTATCAATAACAAGCATGCCTCATTATCAATGTTTCATGGTTCAATGTCAATATCAATATCCGATGATTTCTTTACAATGTTTCAATAATAATAACTATATCAATGACATTGCACAATGATGACACCAATAACTATGTCCGATATTCAATAACAAACTTACCGACACTTACCAATGTGTCTGTTTGACAATCCGATGTAACTTCCTCAATAGTAATGTTAGCTAAATGATCGAAAACAACAATAAAAGATTCGAGAAGGCTTTTTGCCTAATCCCGAGACTCTGACTACACTCACCTTACTAATTCGATGCTCCTACGGCTCTCGGATGACAACTCCCTTGTTCTTAGCCTTCGGTGAGTTTGATGGATGCTCCTTTTCGTTGTCTTGAGCTAGGAAATCAATAAGGAGACTATTAGGATCGATAATACGATATCAAAAATCAAAACAACGGTATCAAAATTGATATATGTTTTCAATATAGGCAACAACAATGAAATATCCATGGACGATCAAAACCCTAGCTTAAGATTAAGCTTGATGTATCCATGGAATCCAATAATCGATTGAGGAATATAACTTACCCGATCGACAACAACGATTCGATATTAATAAATCGAAGAAGAACTAAACTAAAGCTTGCTCTCCAGTGGAGGTGCTAGATTGGAGGAAGATGATGAAGATGACAAGAGGTGAGGTGCTTGCTTAAGAACTTTCGGTAAGCTTTCTATCCCTTTTCTTTTGTTTTTTGTAAAATATATAAGTCATAACCAATTTAGCTTTCCTTTTGGTGAAGTAAGTTCACCAGATTATCCCACGTTGGGATATTAAAATTTGAGGAGGGGCTAATAGCACGGTTAGTCCATCAACTCTCTACTCTCTATGGTTTTGACCTTGAAATTTTCAATTTCCATAATTTAGCCACTATAATATTTTTCGATATTATCCAATAGGGTCCAATAACAACTATTTAACTCAATTAGAGTCCAATATCAATGATTAACTAGTTAATACTATATTTAGACTTTATCGATGCAAAATTTTCTGATCACTAGAACCCAATTCCGACTAGACCGGATTTTGGGGTGTTAAAAAGACACTTAAGCGAACTTTTGTTAGTACACTTCTGAAATGCCACGGATGATTAAATGAATCTAATTTGGGCACACTTCTGAAAACTGGCAAGACACTTTTGTTAGCGCACTTCTTAATAGTGGTGAATGCTTAAATGAATATAATTTGGGTGCACTTCTGAAAAGTTACAAGACACTTACGCGAACTTTTGTTAGCGCACTTTTTAAAAGTGGCGGGAGCCCAAATGAATATAATTTGCATAGTGAATTAGGTTTTGCAAGACGGAAAATCATTAATAAGTTTGGCAATTTACAATAGATTTTATCAACATATTTTCTACAAATTGACATTTGAATATACTACACATAGAACTTCTTTAGATGTCTTTCATTCCATGTTAGAGGAACTTCCTTTGTAAGGATCTTTCCATGTTGGGTCCATTTTTCCGTTGGAGGCTTGCTAGCTTCCATGTGTCTTAACACTAGGACTCAAATTTGGAATTGTTTATTTCTTACTCGTGCATTGTAATATCTAGCGACCTTTTGATTCCTCGCCCCGACTGCTATCTATGCTTGATCTCTGGTTTCTTCAAGCATGTCTAGGTTTAATCTTAATCGTGCCTCATTATTTTGATCATTATAGTGGGTAGTTCAATAAGTTGGCATACCTATCTCTATCGGGATGACTGTCTCAGTTCCATAAGTTAAATTACAAGGTGTTTCATCTGCTTTTGGGATAGATTATACTTAAAACGTCTCCCTAAGCATTTATGAATTGAACTCTGATATGTAAAAGGAATTTTAAATGTAATGAAACTAGTTATGTTTTTTACTTGTGCCAGAATGTGAGGTTGTTCTTATAGCCCACAGTATTCCTGGCAGCTCGTCCACCCAAGCACCTTTAGCGTCACATACTTTCTTTTTTAGGCCTTGCAGAATCATTTTTTTGTTGCCTCTGCTTGTCTATTGGTTTATGGCATTTTTACTGAACTTTAGCTAATTTGATAGAGAGATTATCACAAAACTCCTTAATTTTTTCTGAAATTGAGTGCCATTGTTAGTTATCACCTCCTAGGAATTTCGTATCTACATATGATGGACTTCTAAAGAAAATTCTCCATATGTTTCTCTGCTATTGCTGCTAACGGTTCAACTTCTATCAAATTTGCAAAGTGATCGATGGTAACAACCAAAAACTTTTTTTGTCCCACGGCTAATGGAAATGGTCCAAGTATATCCATTCCCCAAACTACGAATAACCATGGGTTTGTAATGGAGTTTAGCATTTCAGTAGGCTACCTTTGAACTGATGCGAACTACTGGCAGGGTACGCATTTTAAAACCAACTCATTTGCATATTTCTACACCGCTGGCCAATAAAATCCTTGCCTTGTAAACTTTCTTGCCAATGTCTGTGATAACTTGATAAACGTGGTATAATTCCATGTCCCTTTATGAAGATTATTGTTTGAACGTAAGCTCGTTTAAGTTTCATATTTACATTTTCTTACATATATTCAAAGTTTATGTTATTTACATCTCGTGTTATTTTGCTTGTTGGGAGGAAAATATTTTTGTTGTGTCTCTATTTTCTGCAGGACGATTTCCACCTTGAGGAAGGAGACTTCAAGGGGATAAGGAAACTTTTTGAATTATCCCATCTTTAAAGATTCGTTGGAGATTCGAATTAAGGAGATATGGAATAGTGAAAGATAAAGGGTAAGGAAACTTTTTGAATTATTCCCTCTTTAGATATTTGTTGGAGATTTGAATTAAGGAGAGATGGAGCAAGTGAATGGGATAAGGAAACTTTTTGAAATTTATTTTCTGAATTAAGGAGAGATAGAGAAGTTAAAGGTGTGAGATCAAGGAGGAGAAAACCCCTAAAAACCTCTTTTTCCATCAAAAGGGGCAGCCGCAACAAGGGGGATGAGTAAAGCTTTTAAGCCATTGACAGAGGCTTAGCAAGCAGCGCTGCTCAACATTGGCGAGAGAAAAACATAGGAGAACCACATCAACTTCTCTCTGTAGTTTTCTGATTTCTCTATTTCTCCCTGATTTTATTCGATGGTTTGGTCTGTAACTTTGAATGATTTGCACCCAGCCATGAACTAATTAAATTGGATTGGGTGTTGGATTTGTGATATTTTGAATAGGTGATATTTCTATAGTTTTTAATTTATTTAGATGTTTATCCAATATCTATGCTTCATCGCGAGTCAAGTAGTTTAGACAAAAATTATTGGTTCTTATTTATTTACTTAGATTCGAATGTATTAAGTTCACTAAAGTTATTTATTAGATTTAGGCTTTCGTTATTCAAAAGCTAAATAAGGCTAATTCTCCTTACACATGAGAAAGAATTTCAGGCAACTAAGAAGAGTGAACTTATGCAGTGGTAAACTCCTTACACATGAGAAAGAATTTCAGGCAACTAAGAAGAGTGAACTTATGCAGTGGTAAACATTGCAAGGTTCATGCAGACATGTATTGTTTGTGACATGCTTGTCATTCAAAGTTCTGTTAGTTGTTGTAAGGGATTTGTATATTTGATAATTGATAATGTTTACAATTGACCTAGATATAAGCTTACAAATAGATATACAAGGATAAATACAAATCAAATATTTAAATACTGGATAAGATTGAGATAGAGATAGGATTTGAATGGGATTTGACTAAAAGTTATCTCATAGATTTGAATGAGATCAAAGTTATCTCATCTTATCTTTATCCTTAATACTCCCTCGCAAGATAGAGGATCCATCGGAGACTCTAATCTTGAACCGAAAATGGAGGAAGAGATAACGACCAAGCGGTTTAGTGAGCGTGTCCGCAATCTGAGCTTTGGAGAGAATGTGTTAAACGAGTAGGGAACCCGCAACAACTAAGTCACGAACACAAAAATAATCAAGTGCAAGATGCTTCATATAAGAATGAAAGACTGGATTCTTGCAAACATACTTGGCACTGAGATTGTCGCAGAAGAGAGATGGTGGTTTTGGTAATGCCACGACAATTTCTTAAAAAAGATGCTGGACCCAAAGCACTTCAGTAGTTGCATTTGCCACGACACGATATTTAGCTTCTATAGAGGAACGAGAAACAATTTTTTGACGAGATGACTTCCAAGAAATAAGATTAGATCCAAGATAAATAGCATATCCAGTAGTGGATCGACTGTCCGTAGAGGATCCTCCCTAATCTGTATCGACAAAGGCGGTGAGATGAATTGAAGATGTCGAATGAAAAAGAATGCCATGACATAATGTGTCTTTGAGGTAACACAGAATGCACTTAGTTGCTGTCCAATGTGCAAGTGAAGGCCATGCACGTATTGAGATAGATGATTCATGGCAAAAGAAATATCCAGACGAGTAAGTGTGAGATACTGAAGGTGACCAAGTAATCGACGATACCCAAAAATATCAAGTTCCATGGATGGCTCTGGCGAAGGTAGCTTGTCGGAAGAGGACATAGGTGTGGAAATTGCCTTGGCATTTTCCATCTGAAACCGAGTCAAGATGTCATAGATATATTGCACATGAGATAAAAACAACTAGTATGTGTAGAAATAGCCTCAATGCCAAGAAAATGGTTGAGCAAGCCCATATCCTTCAAATCAAACTTCGTAGATAATATGATGGTGAAATGAGCAATAAAATTGGTGTTATTACCAGTAAGCACAATATCATCCACCTAGGGTAGAAAGTATAAAATAACTCACTTTGCATTATATATGAAGAGAGAGGCATCAATCTTTGATTTCGTAAAACCAAAGTGAATGAGAAATTGAGAGAGTTCAACATACCATGCCCTCGGGGCTTGCTTGAGACCATACAAGTCTTTATGCAACCGAAAAATATGAGATGGGTGAGTAGAATCAACATACCCCAAAGTTGATTTTAGATAGACTTACTCATGTAATGTACCATATAAGAAGGTATTATTAATGTCAAGTTGCTTTATAGGCCATGCATGATGGAGGGCAAGAGTGAAAATAATACGCATCGTAACATGTTCCATCACATGAATAAAAGTCTCAAAGTAGCCAGGACCAACTTCTTGAGAATACCCTTTCGCTACCAGTTGAGGCTTGTATCGATCAACAGAGCCATTAGCACATTGTTTCACACGGAATACCCATTTTCACCCTACGACAGATTGTGTAGACCGTGGAACAAGACCCCATGTTTGATTGCGTAGCAAGGCATTAAACTCATCATCCATGGGTTGTCTCCATAGTGGATCTTTAAGAGCTTGAGTAACTGTATTTGGCTCTATTGTGGAAGGCAAAGGATGACATGTAGTAGTATTAACAAATGAAGGACCAAAGTACCTCGGATTTGGTTGACGAATCCACTGTTTGCGGAGGACCATGTTGTGGCAAGTCATGGGAGACATCTTATTGTGGCAAGTTAGAGGCAACATCTTGTCGTCGCAGATCAGCCAAGGGAACTAGTGTGGCAATGGAATCCTCAGATTGTCGTGGCAGGTTACCCAAGGGAACCGGTGTGGCAATAGAATCATCAGTTTGTCGTGGCATAGGAGGCAGTGAAGCATCAGATTATCGTGGAATAGTAGGCAATAAAGCATTAGGTTATCGTGGCATAGTAGGAAATGAAGCATCTGGTTGTTGTGGCATAGCAAGGACACGTCATGTAGCAAAAGGGAAGATGTGAGGAACAAACCGAACATAGTGAGAGATATAGATTTTGTTAGTGGTCGGCTCCAGGCATTTATAAGCAGACTGCGTCATAGAGTATCCAAGGAAAACACATTCAGCAGACAGTGGCTCAAGTTTATGTGTCGTGTAAGGTCTCAGCCAAGGAAAGCACAAGTATCCGAATGATTGAAGCTTGTCATAATTTAGTGCTTATTGATGAAGGAGAAGATAAGGCGATACATTACCAGTATCGATGTCGGCATCCGATTAATAAGATAAACAGCTGACTGAAAAGCATGAGGCCAATGCTCTGTTGGGAGGGATGCAAAGAGAAGTAGAGAGAGTCCAGTCTCCACTATGTGACGATGTCTCTGTTCAACAGTCCCATTGTGTTTTGGAGTATGAAGCGGTGAAGTAATATGGGAAATACCGCCCAAATTCAAAATGGGCAAGAGCTTAACAAACTTACCTTCATTATCAGAGAATAGAGACACAATGGTCTAATGAAAAAAGGTTTCAACAATCCTTTTGAACTGAGGAAGTTGTAACCCGTTAACCTGACCTAGTCGTTAGACCCGAACCAAGAAGATCACATTAGGTTTGTAGAAGCAAACTCGAACATTTTTATTCAAATTACGGTCCATTTTTTCTTTTAACTTGTCTAGATGCATTAGAAAGACCTAATGTGTGTATAGTAGTAGCGGTTCAATTTCATTTGATTCGAACATCGATAAGGCACTCAACTGCAAAACGAGTACTTTAAGGACTGTAGAAACAATGTTTTAAAAACCGTTGTTTAAAAACATTATGAAAATTAGGGTTTTGAAATCGGGTTTTGTAACGCCATGGTTTTGGGCCTAGATGGTTTAGATATCGGGTCGGACAAGTCGAGAACGGTTGGAATCGCAAAAGGTGATTTAAGGAAATCAAGGATCGGGATAGGATAAAAATGTGGTAAAAATTGCTAAAATCCTCTAAAAATATGTTTAAGAGGTTAGTCAAGTCAATTTTACAAAATGAATTTCGAAAATAGGACATTTTGAGTAGTGACCAAACTGTAAAGTTTCAAAACTGGGAAAAATGTGATTTTCAATGTGGAAGCCAAAATCTTAGAATCTTTAGGGAGCTTTAAGTCAATTTGACCTTTCCTCAATATAACATATGTTTTTAAAGGCTTTTAATTAAATGGATTTAATTAGATTTATATTAATTAATTAATAAAGTTAGTTAATGTGAGATTTTCAATTACGTAACTACCAACTCTTTCTCATTTTTAGCCAAACACTAATTCACTCATCTTTTTCCAGAATTCTTTCTCCCAAAAACTCTCTCAACATTTTCTAAACCATTTCCAAGAAATCTTTTCTAATCTATCAAGATTTTGCTAGGGAAAACTTGTCATTCATTGAGGGAATTAAGGATTGGAGGTAAATCCCGTTCTCAACCTCTAATCTAAGTTCTTTATTAAAATTCCCAAGATATTTGGCTTCTAAATACTATTCTTGGTTGAGTTTTCATTATAGTTCTGATCGGAGATCAAAATCTTATAAAAACATGGTTGAAATCTTAATTTTCGGACTTGATGAGTTAAGCTATGTTTTGTGTTGATTTTAATTGAGTTCTAAGTTGAATAATATGTTAAAATGATGTGTTGATAACATAGATCCCGAAGTCCTTGAGATCCTTGAGTTTCTAGTTAGTTTTAAGTGAGTTTTTGAGGTGAAATGGTGGAATCTTGCTTGCTGGAGGTATAAGGTTGGGTTAGGTTTTTTATTAGATGTGTTTTGATGTTTATTATGGTTTGGAAGTGGTGTATGTTGGCTGGGCTTGGTTTAGGAAGCAATCGATTGAGTTTTCGATTGTTACGATTGGGTAAATTGGGGTAGTTTGGGTGAGCAACGAGTTTATGGATTGTTGCTAGTGTTGGAATGCATTTTAATGCATTTAGATCTCTATTTTGATGATGTGAAAACAGGGGATCTTGATCCGGAAGCAAACAAGGTGTTGTTAGAGGCTCCGGAAGGGTAATTTCCGTGTCGACGAGCAAGGCTTCGCGTATCGGTGAGTGGAAATGCAATTTCCTGCTTTGTAACACTTTGGACGTGGTCTTGGGAGCTTAGTGTAAGTTTGAAACACTTAGCTAAGCTCAAGAGTAAGTGCTTCGAGTGTTCTCTCTTGGAAATGTGCTATGTTTTGATGAAAATGCACTTGATATAAATGTGGTTTTGTTTACTGTTCTTAAGCATGTTTAGGCATGGTCTAATGCTGGATTTTAATGCCATTATGTTAAGGATGCACTAGGTAAGTGATCCTTGATTTTCATGTGTTGAATGCATATGATGTTAAGCATGTTATGCTTGTGGAAATGGCATTGTGGTTATGCTTGTAAAATAGTGGATTAATGAGGTTAAATGATTATATTGGCAAGTGATGTAAATGGTTTTTGGTTACCTTAATCGGATATAGTTAGCCGGCTATAGGATTGGGTGCACCGTGAACAAAGCCGCCTTGGATGTCGAGGGGTTGTGATTGTACCGTATGCTCCATCCAAGTATGAGCAATGGTTTAATTGTTGTTTAAATGATGCAAGAATGCATGAAATGCTTAGTAAAGCTTGATCAATGGTTTAATTGTTGTTTAATATGTTACTTATGAGGATATGTTATTAAATGCATTGTTGTATTGAGAATACATGATTTATGAAAAGGCATGTGATAAAAGTGGTGGTTTTGCAAGTCATATGAAATGCATTGATGAATGTTGTTAGCGATCCTCACTAAGCTATATGCTTACGCTCTTTTGTTTCATCAATGCAGAGAATTGAGCATTTCAAGGCAACCCAATAGCAAGGGGATTCCAAGGCTTTGTTAAATAGATGTATGTGGTTCACCCTTAGTGTAATAAGTGGCAATGGGTGAGATTTCTATTTCCTGATTTTGTTGGTGATGGTTGTTGTTTCAAGCATGTTTAGTTTCCGATTGTGGACTTGTATTTGGCCTTTATATGGTTCTATGGTTTGTTTGTGTTGTTTTACCTTTTCTATAAGTTTGGTATCTTAAGCATGCTTGGATAGCTCAATAGTTAGCATGGTTTGAAGTGGTTGATGGAAGTGTTATGCTGTTTGTTAGTGTCTATAAGTCTATTAGATGGATTATATCATGTATGCATGATTTGAGCTTGTTTGGATGTGTTTTAGTATGTTTAAAAGATGTTGGAATGAGCCAATCTAGTATGCGTATCGATACTTGGGGAGGTGTATCGATACGCTAAGGCAAAAATGAGGCATTTCTGTACAGGGGCATCGAAACAGATTGCCCGTGTATCGATACGCCTAGGCCAAGTTTGAAGGTCGTAACGATACGCGGGGAAGCGTTTCGATACGCTCAACCCTTCTATAGCTAATTTCTTCCTGCATATCGATACATGCTCAGGTGTATCGATACATGTAGTTAAATTTCAGTTAAAAGTATCTTTTAAAGTTTGGAAATGTTGCATTTTGGTCCCAGAATTTTGTGTATGCAAATGAATGAGTTTGGATGATCCGTTTGAACTAAATTCTGGCATGTTGGCATTTTACATGACTAATTAAAGATTGGTAACTTTAAAATCTTGAAAGTCCCTGTATTTTATGGAAATTACAATTTAGCCCCTAAAAGTCAAATGTATGCAATCGAACCCCTAATTGAACTTTGATCGCTGTATCATTTTCACCTAATCGCTTCGCTGAACATATAAGATAATAATATGCATCTAGAGAAGATAAAAAGAAAAAAAGGTCGTTAATCGAGGTTGACTTTAACGAGTTGGCTTCGGTTTTCCCCGTGTAATCTTCTTAGTTCGGGTCGGGCGTCTAGGCCGGGCTAAGGGGGTTACATTTGTTGGTATCAGAGCCAGGTTACAAAATAATTGGGGATGTTGGTATGAGAAATTGATATGTATTGATGTATGTTGTTTGAAAAGTATGCAATTGGTTGAATTTTGAAGCTTATGCCATGCTTGATTTATGTGAATCGCATGTGAAGTGAATATAATCGTGTGATGATGATGCAATGTTGTCATGAAATTCGATGATGAAAAGCATGTTGAGCATGATGTGTCATTGTATGCTATGCCATGTTGGGGGAAATCGGGGTGCCCATTGGCTTATTACACTAATCAAATGTTTTTTTTTGTAAGCTTGGATCCTTGCTTGAAGCTGGCATAAATGGTTTGATTTGTTTTTGTTGTTATGCTTTGTTAAAATAGCACTATGGGACCGAGAAGAGAGCTGAGGTCAAATACGATAATACTTGCAGCTGAGCAGGGTGACCAGGGTAAACAAGGGGCTGATGTCCCTCTTGGTGGAAATCTACCTCCTCTGCCACCACCTGGAGGTGGGGAGCAGGTGCAGCAAGGACATGCTGGTCTTGGTTTGGGTGATTTGGCGCCACTGGTTCAGGCGATCACCGTAGCGTTTCAGGCTGTTGTTTCTGGAGCGCATGTGTAGGCCCCTGCAGCTAGGCAGACAGGCTTACCGTTAGAGAGATTGAGGAGCCTAGGAGCTAGGAGTTCTTTGGTATGTCTCCTGAGGCATCTGAGGCATGGTTAGCGAGTACGATCCGCATCATAGATCAGATGGGCTGTAATGATGTGCGCAAGCTGGGATGCGCAGTATCTTTGTTGCAAGGCGATGCCTACAGCTGGTGGAAAACTACCACGGGTGGTATGGAACCCAATGAGGTTGATTGGGAGTTTTTCAGAGGTGCCTTCAGGAGAAAGTATCTAGGGTTGAGATACTTAGACGAAAAGAAACATGAGTTTATGTCGCTTGTTCAGGGCAACCTTTCCGTGGTTGAGTACGAGGTCCAATTCGTACTCTTGAGCCAGTATGCTCCTGAGCTGGTACCTAGTGAGAGGCACCGATGTAACCGCTTCCGGTACGAGTTGGTACATGAAGTTAAGACGTATACGCTGGCTGCTGATTATACTAATTTTGATGTGATTGTTTGTCGAGCGAAGGACATCGAGCAGAATTTGGGTTTGTCCTCTCGAGGTGTTGGTTTTAGCAATGGGAAGAGAGTAGCTGAGTCTAGTTCCGGTGGTGGACAGAACAAGAGGGGACGAGATAGGAGGTATCAGTCTGCTGCTAGGCGGGGTAATGGTGGACATGGTGCACCTGCTCAGGGAGATAGGATGAGGGCTGAACAGAACACGTGTTGGACGTGTGGTTCTCGTGGTCATTTGATGCGAGATTGTCCTCGGGTGGCTAGGGAGGTTCAGGCTCCTATGGTGGTGACAGGGAATTCCTGTTGGAATTGTGGTTCGGCGGATCACATGAGGAGGGAGTGTTCTTTGTTGGTTGGTGGAGGCCAAAGGACGTGCTCTTGTGGTAGCTACACCTCAGAGAGGCCGTGGGCGCGGCCGTGGGAACTTTCCGAGGAGGGACGAGGGGCAGCCAGGTATTGCTCATGTAGTAGCCGTTTGACCTGAGGGAGGTGGACCAGCGAGGGTTTATGCTCAGCGCGATGAGCGCAATGATACCGATGTTATCGCATGTACCTTTGCTCTCCAGTCTTTATCTTTGTCGGCTTTGATTGATTCTAGATCCACGCATTCTTATATCTTGAGTGAGCATGCACATTTGCTTGATATACCTGTTGAGATGCTTGAAGTAGGAATGTAAGTGACTAGTTCTTTTGGTGAGACTTTAGTCACTAGGAAGTTGTATAAAAGATGCCATTTATCTGTACAAGGACATGTTTTCCTTGTGGATTTGATGGAGTTACCTTTCTACGGGTTTGATGTAATCCTTGGCATGGATTAGTTGTCGGAGCATAGGGTGGTGGTTGTCTTTGATGTAAAGTGAATCACCTTAAAGCTGGCCGATGATTATGAGGTAGTGGTAGTAGGCGAGAATGTGAAATTCTTGTCGAATGTGATTTCGGTTTTGGAAGCAAATCGTATAATGAGGTTGGGTTGCGAGGCTTACCTTGCCTATGTGATGAATCCTGGCACCAAGGATGTGCGTGTGTAGGACATCCGAACTGTTCACGATTTTCTAGGTGTCTTTCCGGAAGAACTACCTGGTTTGCTACCAAACAGGGAAGTGGAGTTTGGTATAGAGTTGTACGAGAATACGAATCCGGTGTACATTGCTCCTTATCACATGGCACCTAAAGAATTAAAAGTGTTGAAAATGCAATTGCAGGAGTTGTTGGACCGAGGTTTCTTCCGGCCGAGTGTGTCACCTTGGGGTGCACTGGTCTTGTTTGTTAAAAAGAAGGACGGGACAATGCGAATGTGCATAGATTATCGGCAATTGAACAAGTTGACGATTAAGAACAAGTATCCCTTGCCTAGTATTGATGATCTCTTTGATCAGTTTCGGGGAGCCTCAGTGTTTTCTAAGATAGATTTGAGATCGGGGTACTATCAACTGAGAGTGAAGGATGTGGACATACCTAAGACAGCTTTTTGGACGACGTATGTACATTATGAATTTTTGGTGATGCCGTTTGGTTTGACTAACGCGCCTGCTACTTTCATGGACATGATGAATCGTGTATTCCATGAATTCCTGGATCGATTTGTTGTATGCTAAACTGAGTAAGTGTGAGTTTTGGCTTAGAGAGGTGGTCTTCCTTGGACATGTTGTGTCAGCTGAGGGTATTCGTGTTGATCTGCACAAGGTAGAGGCTGTGATGAGTTGGAAAGTACCTAAGTCAGTGACAGAGGTACGAACTTTCCTTGGATTAGCTGGGTACTACCGTAGGTTTGTCGAGGGTTTCTCGAAGATAGCGGCACCTTTGACCAAGTTGTTGCAGAAAAACGTTCGCTTTGAGTGGACTGATGCGAGACAACAAGCTTTCGAGAAGTTGAAGGAAGCTTTGACGCAAGCTTCTGTTTTGATTCAACCTAAGTATGGTAAGGAGTTTGTGGTCTATAGTGATGCGTCCATTGTTGGTTTGGGTTGCGTGTTGATGCAGGGGGTAAGGTAGTGGCCTATGCATCTAGGCAGTTGAAGGTGCATGAGCGCAACTACCCTACTCATGATCTTGAGCTTGCGGTTGTGGTGTTTGCCTTGAAGATTTGGAGGCATTACCTGTACGGTGAGAAGTGTGTTATATTCACGGATCATAAGAGTTTGAAGTATCTTATGTCTTAGAAGGAATTGAATCTTAGGCAACGACGCTAGGTTGAGTTGCTTAAAGATTATGATCTAACGATTGAGTATCACCCGGGCAAGGCTAATGTTGTAGCCGATGCTTTGAGTAGGAAAGTATTTGTGGAGTTGAGAGCGATGTTTGCTCGCTTGAGCATATCGCGTGATGGTGGTCTTATTGCAGAATTCCAAGTGAAAAAATCTCTGATACAATTGATCAAAGATAAGCAGTTGCTTGATGATTCTCTTGTTTCACATGTTCAGGACAATGCGGAGGGTAGACCTTCGGATTTCAGCTTTAGTGATGATGGTGTTCTGTGCTTTGGGAGTCAAATAGTGGTGCCAGCTGATGCTGAGTTGAGGCGCGCTATTCTGACTGAAGCTCATAGTAACCCTTTTGCTATGCATCCTGGTAGTACAAAGATGTATCGTGATTTGAAAGATGAGTACTACTGGGTGGGGTTGAAAAAGGACGTGGTTGAGTTCGTTAGTAAGTGCATGGTGTGTCAGCGAGTGAAGGCTGAACATCAGGTTCCTTCTGGGTTGTTGCAGCCTTTGAGAATCCCAGAATGGAAGTGGGAGAGAATCACCATGGATTTTGTGTCTGGATTGCCCTTGTCACCATCAAAGAAAAATTTAGTTTGGGTGATTGTAGATCGGCTTACAGAGTGTGCACATTTTCTACCTGTGCATACTACGTATACCTTGGATAAGTTGGCTGAGCTATACATAGCTGAGATTGTGCGGTTGCTCGGTGTGCCAAAGTCCATTGTGTCGGATAGAGATCCGAGGTTTACAGCACGATTTTGGGAATGTTTGCATCAAGTCTTGGGTACACGGTTGATATTCAGTACTTCTTATCATCCTCAGACGGATGAACAGTCAGAACGTGTGATCCAAGTGCTTGAGGACATGTTGAGATGGTGTGTGATAGATTTTCAGGATTCTTGGGAGAAGCACTTGCCGTTGGTTGAGTTTGCGTATAATAACAGTTACCAGGCAAGTATTCAAATGGCTCCATAAGAGGCTTTGTATGGGAGAAGATGTAGAACCCCTTTCTGTTGAGCAGAAGCTAGGCAAAAGTTGATTTCGATGCCAGCTATGCTAAAGGGAACCACCGAGAAGGTGAAGCTTATTTGTGAGCATCTAAAGGCAGCATCAGATAGGCAAAATTCTTACGCGGACCTGAAGCGTAAGAAGATTGAGTTTGCGGTTGGCGAACATGTGTTCTTGAAAGTATTGCCTTGGAAGAAGGTGATGAGATTTGGGCGTAAGGGTAAGATTAGCCCAAGGTTCATTGGACCTTACGAGATTTTGGAGAGTATTGGTCCTGTGGCATATCAATTGAGATTGCCTGCAGAGTTGGAGAAGATACATGATGTGTTTCATGTCTCCATGTTACGGAAGTACAGATCGGATCCTTCGCATGTGATGCCTGTTGAGGAGATAGAGTTGAATCAGATCTGTCGTATGATGAGGAACCGATGAAGGTTCATGATGTGAGTTGCAAAGTTCTTCGTGGCAAGACGAGAGAGCTTGTGAAGGTGTTGTGGCGACACCGAGGAGTTGAGGAGGCCACGTGTGAAAGCAAGGCAGACATGCTAAAGTAGTTTCCGCATCTCTTTCCATCAGGTAAGAATTTTGAGGACGAAATTTCCTAAGTGGGGGAGAGTTGTAACGCCCTAGTTTTGGGCCTAGATGGTTTAGACATCGGGTCGGACCGGTTGAGAACGGTTCGAATCGCGAAGGTGATTTAAGGAAATCAAGGATCGGGATAGGATAAAAATGTTGTAAAATTGCTAAAATCCTCTAAAAATATGTTTATGAGGGTAGTCAAGTCAATTTTACAAAATGAATTTCGAAAATAGGACATTTTGAGTTGTGACCAAATTGTAAAGTTTCAAAACTGGGAAAAATGTGATTTTTAATGTGGAAGCCAAAATCTTAGAATCTTTAGGGGGCTTTAAGTCAATTTAACCTTTCCTCAATATGACATGTGTTTTTAAAGGCTTTTAATTAAATGGATTTAATTGGGTTTATATTTATTAATTAATAAAGGTAGTTAATGAGAGATTTTCAATTACGTAACTACTAACTATTTCTCATTTTCAGCCAAACACTAATTCACTCATCTTTTTCCAGAATTCTTTCTCCCAAAAACTCTCTCAACATTTTCTAAATCATTTCCAAGAAATCTTTTCTAATCCTTCAAGATTTTGCTAAGGAAAACTTGTCATTCATTGAGGGAAGCAAGGATTGGAGGTAAATCCCGCTCTCAACCTCTAATCTAAGTTCTTTATTGAAATTCCCAAGATATTTGGCTTCTAAATACTATTTTAGGTTGAGTTTTCATTATAGTTTTGATTGGAGATCAAAATCTTGTAAGAACATGGTTAAAATCTTAATTTTCGGACTTGACGAGTTAAGCTCTGTTTTGCGTTGATTTTAATTGAGTTCTAAGTTGATTAATATGTTAAAATGATATGTTGATAACATAGATCCCGAAGTCCTTGAGATCCTTGAGTTTCTTGTTAGTTTTAAGTGAGTTTTTGAGGTGAAATGGTGGAATCTTGCTTACTGGAGGTATAAGGTTTGGTTAGGTTATTTATTATATGTGTTTTGATGTTTATTACGGTTTGGAAGTGATGTATGTTGGCTGGGCTTGGTTTAGGAAGCAATCGATTGGGTTTTCGGTTGTTTCGGTTGGGTAAATTGGTGTAGTTTGGGTGAGCAACGAGTTTGTGAATTGTTGCTGGTGTTGTAATGCATTTAGATCTCTGTTTTGATGATGTGAAAACAGAGGATCTTGATCCGGAAGCAAACGAGGTGTTGTTGGAGGCTTCGGAAGGGTAATTTCCGTGTCGGCGAGCAAGGCTTCGCGTATCGGTGAGTGGAAATGCAATTTCCTGTTTTGTTATGCTTTGGGCGTGGTCTTGGGAGCTTAGTGTAAGTTTGAAACACTTAGCTAAGCTCAAGAGTAAGTGGTTCAAGTGTTCTCTCTTGGAAATGTGGTATGTTTTGATGAAAATGCACTTGAGATAAATTCGGTTTTGTTTACCGTTCTTAAGCATGTTTAGGCATGGTCTAATGCTGGATTTTCATGATGTTAAGCATGTTATGCTTGTGGAAATGGCATTGTGGTTATGCTTGTAAAACAGTGGATTGATGAGGTTAAATGATTATATTGGCAAGTGATGTAAATGGTTTTTGGTTACCTTAATCGGATATAGTTAGCCGGCTATTAGATTGGGTGCACCGTGAACAAAGTCGCCTTGGATGTCGAGGGGTTGTGATTGTACCGTATACTCCATCCAAGTACCCTAACGATTGAGGTTAAGATCACAACAGTGTATGTTAATTCCGTGTGTGGATCTTGTGTTATGTGTCCCGTGCTCTCGTTAGTGGAATTATACAACTAACGATGAGTGGTGTTGAGGGGTTGTGATTGTACCATTATGCTCCACCACAGGTGTAATGCCCTAGTTTTGGGCCTAGATGTTTTAGACATCGAATCAGACCGGTCGATAACGGTTCGAATCGCGTAAGGTGACTTTTGGAAATCAAGGATCGGGATAGGATAAAATTGTGATAAAAATTGCTAAAATCCTCTAAAAATATAATTAAGAGGTTGGTCAAGTCAATTTTACAAAAATGGATTTGGAAAATGAATATTTTGAGCAGTGACCAAATTGTAAAGTTTCAAAATTGGGAAAAATATGATTTTTAACGTGGAAGCCAAAATCTTAGAATCATTAGGGGGATTTAAGTCAATTTGAACTTTATTCAATATGACATGTGATTTAAATGGATTTTAAATAAATGATTTTAATTAAAATATGATATTAATTAATTGGTAGTAGTGGATTTTCATTTTACGTAACTACCAATTCCCTCTCATTTTAGCCAAACAGCATTTTCTCTCATCTTTTCCAGAATTCTTTCTTCTAAAAATCCTCTCAACATTTTCTAAATCAATTTCAAGAGATCTTCCTTAATTCTTCAAGATTTTGCAAGGAAAACTTGTCATCTATTGAAGGAAGCAAGGAATGGAGGTAAATCCCGTTCTTAACCTCTAATCTAAGTTCTTTATTGAAATTCCCAAGATATTTGGCTTCTAATAACTATTTTTGATTGAGTTTTCAATATAGTTTTGATTTGAGATAAAAATCTTATGAAAATGTGGATGAAATCTTGATTTTCGGACTTGATGTGTTGGGCACTGTTTTGTGTTGATTTTAATTGATTTCTAAGTTGGTTTATATGTTAAAATGAGGTGTGGTTAATATAGATCCCAAAATCCTTGAGATCCTTGAGTTTCTTGGTAGTTTTAAGTGTGTTTTGGGGGTGTAATGGTGGATTTGTGATTGGTGGGGTTATAAGGATGAGTTAGGATGTTTAATAGATGTGTTTTGTTGTTGTTAATGCTTTGAAAGTGTTGCATGATGGCTGGGCTTGGTTTAGGAGGCAATCGATTGAGTTTTCGGTTTTGTTGGAAGGGTATTTTGGTGTAGTTTGAGTGGGCAACGAGTATATGGATTGTTTCTGGTGTTAGAATGCATTTTAATGCATTTAGATCTCTGTTTTGTTGATGTGAAAATAGGGGATCTTGATCCGGAGGCTAACGAGGTGATTTTGGAGGCTCCAGTGTTGTAATTTCCGTGTCGGCGAACAAGGCTTCACGTATCGGTGAGTGGAAATACAATTTCCTACTTTGTAACGCTTTGAACGTGCTCTTGGGAGCTTAGTGTAAGCTTGATACACTTAACTAAGCTCAAGTGTAAGTGTTTCGACAATCCCTCTATTGGAAATGTGCTAAGTCGATGAAAAGGCATTTGATGTAAGAGTGGATTTGTTTACTGTTTTTAAGCATGGTATAATGCTGGATTTTTAATGTCATTATGTTAAGGATGCACTAGGTAAGTGATCCTTGGTTTTCATATGAAAATGCATATGATGTTAAGCATGTGTGCTTGTGAAAATGACATTGTGGTTATGCTTGAAAAACAATAGATTAATCTGGATAAATGATTATATTGGCAAGTGATGAAAATGGTTTTTGGTTACTTTAATCAGATATAGTTAGCCGGCTATAGGATTGGGTGCACCGTGAATAAAGTCGCCTTGGATGTTGAGGGGTTGTGATTGTGCCGTAATCTCCATCCAAGTACCCTAACGATTGAGGTTAAGATCAAAACGGTGAATGGTTAGTCCCGTGTGTGAGTCTTGTGTATGTGTCTCATACTCTCGTTAGTGGAATTATACAACTACCGATGAGTGATGTTGAGGGGTTGTGATTGTGCCATTAGTCTCCATCACGGGTGTTGAGGGGTTGTGATTGTGCCATTTGTCTCCACCTTGTGTAGTCCGGTAGTTTGTATGAAGCATGAGGGACAACGTTTTTAATCCGCGTATCCGATTGTGTCTTGTGTTGAAATGATTTGTGGACTATCACTTGGAAGCCAATATAATGTAAATGGAATAAGTGAAACATGAGATGCTTGTAAATCATGCAAGGGTGCATGAGTTATATGTGTATGATGCAAGAATGCATGTGATGCTTGTTAAAGCATGAGCAAAGGTTTATTTGCTGTTTTATATTGATGCATATGTCCATGAGGTTTTAAAAGTGCATTGAAGTCTTGAGAAGACATGTTTTATAAATGGCAAATGTTGTAAAGTGATGTTTTTGCAAAACATGAGTTACGCATTGATGAATGTTGTTTAGCGATCCTCACTAAGCATATTGCTTATGCTCGTTTGTTTCATCAATGCAGAAAATTGAACATTTGGAGGCAGCACAAGAGCAAGAGTAATCCAAGGTTTTTGTCAAAGAAATGTATGTGGTTCACCTTTAGTGTAATAAGAGGCAATGGGTGGGATTTATACTTTGGAATGCTTGAGAATGTTTTCTTTACTTTGAGCATGTTTGTTTACCAATACTCGAGTTGTAAATAGCCTTTGGAGTATGGATTTTGGTTTATTTGGAGTTTTGACTTGTTTTGGTTTTGGCAAACTAGGGAGCATGCCTTTAGTGCCTTTACTTATGTGTTGGTTGCTATAGTTAGGCTATAGCTTCGATATGATGATTGTTGATATGTATCCTTGATGTATGGATGTCGTGGCATGTCCCGGGGTTGGTTTGAGTGCGTTAAAAGTATGAAAAACCAGCATTTTCTGCTGTCACAGTGCAGGGTGTATCGAAACACCCTTAATTGTTTGAAACGGAGGCCTGTAATGGCCATGGCGTTTCGAAACAGCTGAAGGTGTTTCGGAATAGTTTGGATACTGAAGAGGCTTGTTTCGATACTGTTCTCGAAACACACCCGAGTACTGAAACGGTCAACACCGTTTTGATATGGGCGTTTCGGTATAGGGTTTGGTGTTCCGAAACATATGACCGTTGGATGATGATTTTGAATTGCTTTAAGTTTCCATGTTTTACATTTTAGTCCTGAATGTTGTGGATGCAATTGCTTGAGCTTGGATTGTCCTTTTTAGTTGAAATTTGACAGAGGAGCATGTAATATAACTAATTACATAATGGTAAGCTTAAAATCTATTAAGTCCTTGTATTTTCTAAAAAATACGTTTTGGTCCCTAAAAGTGTAATTCGCGCAATTGAGTCCCTAAATGTTTTCCGAACGCTGTGTCCTTCTCTCATATGATTCTTGAGTAATCGCATAGGCTTTATTTGCATCTAGAAAAGATAAAGGGTCGTTAATCAAGGTTGACTTTCGGGTTGACTTTGGTTTTCCTCGTGTAATCTTCATAGTTCGGGTCAAACGTCTAGGCCGGGCTAAGAGGGTTACATTTGTTGGTATCAGAGCGTGGTTTCGAAAGAATTGGGAATGTTGGTATGTGTTGTTGATGTGAGTTGAAGTATGATGTTTGAAAAGCATGGCAATGTTTGAATTTTTGAGCTTATGCCATGTTGATTTATGTGAATTGCATGTGAGATGAATATGATGGTATGATGATGATGTTATGTGGATATGTGTTGATTTGGATTGATGGAAAATATGTGAGAATGATGTTTCATGTATGTTATGCTTTGTGGGGAAATTGGGTGCCCTTTGCCTTATTACACTAATCAAATGTTTTGTAAACTTAGATTCTTGCTTGCAGCTGGCCTAAATGGTTTGATTTGTTTTCGTTGTTGTGTTTGTTTAAAATAGCACATGGGACCTAGAAGGGAATTGAGGTCCAATACGATAGTGCCTGCAGCCGAGCAGGAAAACCAGGCTGAGTAGGGGGCTGATGTCCCTCCTGGTGGAGATCTACCTCCTCCGCCACCACCGGGAGGTGTAGATCAGGTGCAACAAGGACAAGCTAGTCCTGTATTAGGTAATTTGGCGCCACTAGTTGAGGCGATTACCGGAGCGATTCAGGCTGCTGTTGCCGGAGCGCAAGTGCATGCCCCTGCAGCTGGGCAGGTGGGTCTACCATTGGAGAGGTTGAGGAGCTTGGGAGCAGTAGAGTTCTATGGTATGGCACCTGAGGCATCTGAGGCCTGGTTGGCCAGTACAATCCGCATAATGGATCAAATGGGTTGTAGTGATGAGCGCAAGCTTGGATGTGCAGTTTCCTTGCTGCAAGGTGATGCTTACAGCTGTGGACGACTACCACAGCTGGTATGGAACCCAACGATGTTTATTGGGAGTTCTTTAGGGGTGCCTTCCGGAAAAAGTATCTAGGTGTGAGATACTTGGATGAGAAGAAACAAGAGTTTATGTATCTTGTTCAGGGTAACCTATCGGTGGCTGAGTACGAGGTCCAGTTCGTACGCTTGACCCAATATGCTCCTGAATTGGTACCTAGTGAGAGTCATCGCTGTGATCGCTTCCGGTATGGATTGGTGCAAGATGTTAAGACGTACATGTTAGCTGCAGACTATACAGATTTTGATGTGCTTGTATGTCGAGCAAAGGACATCGAGAAGAACCTGGGTTTGTCTTCTAGAGCTGTTGGTTCTAGCTCTGGGAAGAGAGCTGCTGAGTATAATTTCGGTGGTGGACGGAACAAGAGAGTCCGTGATAGGAGACATCAGCCTGAGGGAAGGCGTGGTGTTCCAGGTCGGGGTTGATAGGCTCAGAGAGGTCGTATGAGATCCGAGCAGCATACATGCTGGACTTGTGGTTCGAGGGACCATTCGAGGCGAGATTATCCTCGAGCGGCTTGAGAGGTTCAGGCTCCTGTTGCAGTGATAGGGAACTCCTGCTGGAATTGTCGTTCGGCAGATCATATGAGGAGGGAGTGTGCTTTGTTGGCCGATGGTGGCCAAGGACATGCTCCTGTGGTGGCTACACCTCAGAGAGGTCGTGGGTGCAGCCGTGGGAATTTTTAGAGGAGGGATGAGGGGCAGCGAGGTATTGCTCACGTTGTAGCCGTTCGACCTGAGGGAGGTGGACCAGCAAGGGTGTATGCTCAGCACGAGGAGCGCAACGATACCGATGTGATCGCAGGTACCTTTGCTCTCCAGTCTTTATCTTTGCTGGCTTTGATTGATTCTGGATCCACGCATTCTTATATCTTGAGTGAGCATGCACATTTGCTTGATATACCTGTTAAGATGCTCGGAGTAGGAATGCAAGTGACTAGTTCTTTTGGTGAGACTGTAGTCACTAGGAAGTTGTATATGAGGTGTCCTCTGTCTGTGCAAGGTCATGTTTTCCTTGTGGATTTGATGGAATTGCCTTTCTATGGATTTGATGTAATCCTTGGCATGGATTGGTTGACGGAGCATAGAGTCGTGGTTGACTTTGATGTTAAGCGAGTCACCTTAAAGTTGGTCGATGACTATGAGGTTTTCGTAGTAGGCGAGAATGTGAAATTCTTCTCGAATGTAATTTCGGCCTTGGAAGCAAATCGTATGATGAGCTTGGGTTGTGAGGCTTATCTTGCTTATGTGATGAATCATGGTACCAAGGATGTGCGAGTGCAGGACATTCGAACGGTTCGCGATTTTCCAGGTGTCTTTCCGGAAGAATTGCCTGGGTTGCCACCAAATAGGGAAGTTGAGTTTGGTATAGAGTTGTACGAGAACACAACTCCGGTGTCCATTGCTTCTTATCGCATAGCACCCAAAGAGTTAAAAGAGTTGAAAACGCAGTTGCAGGAGTTGTTGGATTGAGGTTTCATCCGGCCAAGTGTGTCACCTTGGGGTGCACCGGTCTTGTTTGTGAAGAAGAAAGATGGGACGATGAGAATGTGTATAGATTATCGGCAACTGAACAAGTTGACGATCAAGAACAAGTATCCCTTGCCTAGAATTGATGATCTCTTTGATCAATTCCGGGGAGCCTCAATGTTTTCTAAGATAGACTTGAGATCGGGGTACTATCAACTAAAGGTGAAGGATGTGGACGTACCTAAAACTGCTTTTCGAACGAGGTACGTGCATTATGAGTTTTTGGTGATGTCGTTTGGTTTGACCAACGCGTCTGCTGCTTCCATGGACATGATGAATCGTGTATTCCATGAATTCTTGGATTAGTTTGTGGTGGTGTTCATTGATGATATCCTTGTGTATTCGCATACCGAGGAGGATCATGATAGACACTTGAGGATCGTTTTGCAAGTATTGTTGGAGAATCTGTTGTATGCGAAGCTGAGTAAATGTGAGTTTTGGCTTAGGGAAGTGGTCTTCCTTGGGCATGTGGTATCGGCTGAGGGTATTCGCGTTGACCCGCAAAAAGTGGAGGTTGTGATGAGTTGGAAAGTACCTAAGTCAGTGACGGAAGTACAGAGTTTCCTTAGGCTGGCTGGGTACTACCGTAGGTTTGTCGAGGTTTTCTCAAAGATAGCAGCACCTTTGACCAAGTTGCTGCAGAATAATGTTCGCTTTGAGTGGACGAAGGTGAGGCAACAAGCTTTTGAGAAGTTGAAGGAAGCTTTGACGCAAGCTCCTGTTTTGATTCAACTTGAATATGGTAAGGAGTTTGTGGTCTATAGTGATGCATCCATTGTTGGTTTGGGTTGCGTGTTGATGCAGGAAGGTAAGGTAGTGGCCTATGCATCTAGACAATTGAAGGTGCATGAGCGCAACTACCCTACTCATGATCTTGAGCTTGCAGCTGTGGTGTTTGCCTTGAAGATTTGGAGGCATTACCTGTATGGTGAGAAATGTGTTGTGTTCACAGATCATAAGAGCTTGAAATACCTTATGTCTCAGAAGGAGTTAAATATTAGGCAACGACGTTGGGTGGAGTTGCTTAAGGATTATGATCTGGCGATTGAGTACCACTTAGGCAAGGCTAATGTTGTGGCTGTTGCTTTGAGCCGGAAGGTGGCTGTTGAGTTGAGAGCGATGTTTGCTCGTTTGAGCATATCGCGTGAAGGGGGTCTTGTGGCGGAGTTGCAAGTGAAACCGTCTATGTTACAATTGATTAAAGAGAAACAGTTGCTTGATGACTCTCCTGTTTCGCATGTTCAAGACATTGCGGAAGATAGACCTTCGGATTTCAGCTTTAGTGATGATGATGTTCTGTGTTTTGGGAGTCGAATAGTGGTGCCAAATGATACTGAGTTAAGGTGCATTATTCTGACTGAAGCTCATTGTAGTCCTTTTGCTATGCACCCGGGTAGTACAAAGATGTATCGTGGCCTAAAGGATGAGTACTACTGGGTGGGGATGAAAAAGGATGTTGCGGGGTTCGTTAGTAAGTGTATGGTGTGTCAGCGCGTGAAGGCTGAGCATCAGGTTCCTTCTGGATTGTTGCAGCCTTTGAGAATTCCATAATGGAAGTGGGAGAGAATCACCATGGATTTTGTGTCTGGCTTGCCTT
Source organism: Hibiscus trionum (assembly GCA_030270665.1). Taxonomy (NCBI): domain Eukaryota; kingdom Viridiplantae; phylum Streptophyta; class Magnoliopsida; order Malvales; family Malvaceae; genus Hibiscus; species Hibiscus trionum. The sequence continues at coordinate 22,762 of BSYR01000077.1, read as the reverse complement.
TGTCATCGACAAAGAAGAATTCAGTCTGGGTGATTGTGGATCGGCTTACGAAGTGTGCACATTTTCTGCCTGTGCATACTACGTATACTTTGGATAAGTTGGCTGAGCTGTACATAGCTGAGAATGTATGGTTGCACGGTGTGCCAAATTCCATTTTGTTGGATAGAGATCTAAGGTTTACAGCGCGATTTTGGGAATGTTTGCATCAAGCCTTGGGTACACGGCTGAATTTCAGCACTTCTTATCATCCGCAGACGGATGGACAGTCAGAACGTGTGTTTCAGGTGCTTGAGGACATGCTAAGATGCTGTGTGATAGCTTTTCAGGGTTCTTTGGAGAAACACTTACCGTTTGTTGAGTTTGCGTATAACAATAGTTACCAGGCAAGTATCCAAATGGCCCCATACGAGGCTTTGTATGGGAGGAGATGTAGAACCCCTCTTTGTTGGGCAGAAGCTGGGCAGAAGTTGATTTCAATGCCAGCTATGCTTAAGGGAACCACCGAGAAGGTGAAGCTCATTTGTGAGTGGTTAAAAGTAGCATCGGTTAGGCAAAAATCTTTCGCGGACTTGAAGCGTTAGGAGATTGAGTTCGCAGTTGGCGAACGTGTGTTTTTGAAGGTATCGCCTTGGAAAAAGGTGATGAGATTTGGGCGTAAGGGTAAACTTAGGCCAAGGTTTATTGGACCCTACGAGATTGTGGAGCGTATTGGTCTTGTGGCATATCGGTTGAGATTGTCTGCTGAGTTGGAGAAGACACATGATGTGTTTCATGTCTCCATATTACGGAAGTATAGATCGGATCCTTCGCATGTGATGCATGTTGAGGAGATAGAGTTGAATCCGGATCTGTCATATGATAAGGAACCTGTGAAGGTTCTGGATGTGAGTAGCAAAGTTCTTCGTGGCAAGACGATAGAGCTTGTGAAGGTGTTGTGGCGGCACCGAGGAGTTGAGGAGGCCACGTGGGAAAGTAAGGCAGACATGCTGAGGCAGTTTCCGCATCTCTTTCCATCAGGTAAGAATTTCAAGGATGAAATTTCCTAAGTGGGGGAGAGTTGTAATGCCCTGGTTTTGGACCTAGATGTTTTAGACATCAGATCGGACCGGTCGAGAACGGCTCGAATCTTATAAGGTGACTTTTGGAAATCAAGGATCGGGATAGGATAAAATTGTGATAAAAATTTCTAAAATTCTCTAAAAATATAATTAAGAGGTTGGTCAAGTCAATTTTACAAAAAGGGATTTGGAAAATGGACATTTTGAGTAATGACCAAATTGTAAAGTTTCAAAACTAGGAAAATATGATTTTAAAGGTGGAAGCCAAAACCTTAGAATCTTTAGGGGGCTTTAAGTCAATTTGACCTTTCTTCAATATGACATGTGATTCAAATGGATTTTAAATAAAGGATTTTAATTAAAATATGATATTAATTAATTGGTAGTTGGTGGATTTTCATTTTACGTAACTACCAATTCCCTCTCATTTTAGCCAAACACCATTTTCTCTCATCTTTTCCAGAATTCTTTCTTCTAAAAATCCTCTCAACATTTTCTAAATCAATTTCAAGAGATCTTCCTTAATTCTTCAAGATTTTGCAAGGAAAACTTGTCATCTATTGAAGGAAGCAAGGATTGGAGGTAAATCACGTTCTTAACCTCTAATCTAAGTTCTTTATTGAAATTCCCAAGATATTTGGCTTCTAATAACTATTTTTGATTGAGTTTTCAATATAGTTTTGATTTGAGATCAAAATCTTATGAATTTTTTTTATGAAAACTTGTCATCTATTGAAGGAAGCAAGGATTGGAGGTAAATCACGTCCTTATAATCCAAACATCATCTTACTCCTCTGCCACAGACACTCTAGCAACATCTCCGCAATCAGACAACTTTTAGCTTTGTTTTCTTTTCTTTTATTGTTTTTCTATTTTAATTATTTTTCTTGTATTTTATTATTATGTTTTTATTTTGATGCATTGAGGGCAATTCCCATCTCGAGTTTGGGGGGGGGGGGTTAGCACTCATTTATTGTTTAGGCATTCTAAGAACATATAATTGCATATGTACTTGCCTTTAAGTTAATCAAGAAAAAAATTTTTTGTTAGAACTTGCGCCTATGATAGGATAGCCGATTTTAAATTTTTCGCACCATAAAAAATGAACTTAAATTTGGGGAAAGCATGAAGAAAACTTAGAATTTTTCTATAATTTCCAAAATCATAAACACTATTGTTACTTGCTGAATTTGAGTGAATTTCTGATAAACATTGTCTGCTTGAATTATTTGTAAAATTGTAACATGGTTGCAGGTAGCTTCCGTGGTAGACAACAAATAGAAAAAGAAAAGCACTGCTATAGCAAGAACAAAGAAGATATGTTGCTTTACCCTAGAGGTGCTCGAAACAGGCTCTAGGAAGAATCATGTGGCAAGGACACTCCACTGCTATAAAAGTCCATGTATCTAATTTTTTTTTGAATTGACAGACAAATTAGCATGATGAATGAAAGTCTTCACGGGATGACTCTACTCAATGGATTCGGGGTTTTGTAGTTTGCTCCTATCTTAATTTCAGATCTAAACAGTAGTTGTGATAAGCTGAAGCCCTTACAGCCATGATTGTAAATTGTGCTTAATTGTGCTGCCTCGACAGCAACCTTATATTACTTTAATAGCATCTTTGTTTACTTAGAATATTCTTCAAATTTAGCATGTACACAGTCTATGCACACACTTCACTGGCATTATAGTTTAATTCTGAGGTAATTCATGTTATTTTCCTTTCACTAATCTAATGATAGGTGCCACGGCCTTGAGGTGCGGAATCAAGTTTAAAACATGGTTTTTCTTTCTGATTAGTGCACGAGCATGTATGTTTAGGATTGCATTGCTTGAGGACAAGCAATAGTTTGAGTTTGGGGGTGTGTAAAGTGCTCATAAGTCTTATATTTTGTATGCATTCCATCTCATATTATTGCTATTCTTAAGTGAATTTTAGGCATATTTAGGTACATGCATGCATTATTTACAGTATTCTTTATTTCACCATGTTTCTATTGAATATCTTTGATTTGGTAAAAAAAGATATTGTTTTAGTTTAGTTTTAGTTTAAGATGCTAGAAGTTGTCAGGAGGAGGAGAAATCAGAGGAGTGGATGTTGAGGCATCAAACTAAGGAGCTGTACTGAAGCAGTTCAACACAGAGAGAGATGTTGCTGAGTAGCTGCCACTGCCATATCTGCCGCCCAGGACAACAACTTGAGGAATTGGTGAATTAGAGTGCGATCGGTAGAGAATAATTTGCTGAGTCCATTGAGCCCATCCACTCAATTTACTGATGCCGAAAACAGTGAACAGAGCCGCCAAAGGAGAAGATCAAGGCTTGCTTGCGGCACAAGGAAACGACAAGAGGAGTCCAAATTAACGTCAAAGAAGTCAGAATTAAAGGTTGCATTTAATTCAAAAGCTACTTTATCATGAGGTAGACTTCTACTCCAAGGAGGACTTAACCTAGGCCATGCCTTATATATATTTGATCAAAATTTTTATTTTAGACATCTTAGAATTTCCTTAGTCGGCAATAATTTAGGTTTCTCTTGTGCTTCCTTGTCGCCTCTATGTTCTAATTTCTCTTAGGGTTTGGGTTGTGTTGTAGAGTAGTGTGAGAACTATTGTTTAGGATTAAATTTTGTATTTGCAATTAAATTCAAGGTTTGCTTATTTCATGTTCTCCACTGTTTGCAATTAAGTTCGAAAGATTGATTGTGATCAATCTATTTGTTTGGCATCAAGAGAGTCAAACTCATGAAAGAAGTAAGCAAGGTCTCATCTATACCAGGTGTTGATCAATCTAGCCTAGACATAGGTTTGGGTTTAAAGTGGCTAAGAGAGGACAAACCAAAGGTTGTTGTTCATTGCATGATTCATGCCGACGGGTATTATCTGCAGCGGGTATCAACAATATTCTAACATAGACATAAGAAGAATCACTTCAGAAGCGTTCTACCGAGCTTTGAAGGACTGCCGAACTTGCCATCGAGCCATTCATCCATTCCATCTGCCGAGGCAGCAAAAGTTGTTAAAGCACCAATCTGCCATCATCCGTCGTGGCAACACAGTCTGGCAGCGCAATACATCTTAACCTATTCAACGCAGTTTCACACTACGAAGCAGCATAACCTGGCCCATTCTATCAACCTGATATCTTCCTTAAGTCACTTGTGTTTATTTACTTTTCTTTTAAACAAATTGAAATTTAATTGTTCATTTAAATCTTTTCTATGCAGGGGTTTACATTCGAATTTGGATGTCCAATCCCGTCGGAGACGATATCTATTATACTATAACTTGACAAGAGTGTGCACTTGCGCTCATAATTGGAGAACACCCAAACGCTCTACAACTAGCTACATGCGATTTCCATTTTCCATGTTCAAATGAAGTATTGAATCTCATACCTAAATATCCCCTTGATTAGCATCACATTATAATGTGATACTAATCAACTTATGATATTTAAGCTTTTATTCAATATTGATTTATTTTCTATAGTGTCATTTCCTATTAAATTATATAGATTTAACTAGAGAACTTAATCCTAAAATGCTCTAATTTTATTTTCTAAGTGATTAAAATTTCCTAAACAAATATAATATGTGCTATTTAAAACATACAAGCATGCATACAAAGTAATTGCAATTAAATCAAACAATTAAATCTGAATGAATGACTAAATTACGTTAAATTGAAAACCAGGTGATTAAAACACAAGGCCTTAGGATCAAATTGAATTAATATTAAAACATAAGTGCCAAATTAGAAGAGAAAGGTGACCAGATTGTGAGAATTGCAAAATCAGCAGCCCAAATCGTGAAGATCAAAAGGTGGGGCGTGGGTCCTTCTGTTCTGACCCGGCCCAGTTCGTGGATCCATTCCCAACTCGGTGTCAAAACGGCACCTTATGACTCGCTTGTATAAACCCTTGCACCGAGTTGACTCAAGCATAACTCTCATTCCACTCTCTCTCACTACCCCTCTCTCCCCCTCAAATGCTCTCAACACCAAACCCGACTCGATCGAGTTTTGCCACTGGCCGGCCGCCAAAGGCGACACTGGCCCGCCATCATCATAGCTCCAATCATCCTTTTTCTTGCTCCAGCCGCTGCTCGCAGTTCCCGGCCACTAATTGATCGCCGTACATCACCACTATTTGAACCCTAAAACTCCTCCATTTCTGATTTTACCCCCTTAAACCTCTAAAACTACCTCGATCCAGTTGGATCTACCCCGAATTTCCCCAAAAATCGCCTAAACTAACAGGATTCGAAAGAATCCTCCCATTTCCCCCGTTGTCAACTCTTTCGGAACCGTAAACTCACCGACGACTAGAAACCAAACTTCGATCACTTCTCTTTACTTTTAAGTTTCTATTCTCCCTCGTTTTTTTACTTAAAACCTAACACTTTTAATGTTTTTATAGGAAAATAGGCAGATCAAAGATGATATACCTTCCTACGTGGTTTGCGACATCTTCAGCGACCTTCGGTCGTCCTCTCCAGTAGCGGATTCTGCTTCTCTAGTGGTGGTTCAGCTCTCGGCTCGTCGGTTTAGTTCCAAAACGATGTTGCAATTCCCGATTGGCTCGGCTTCAGGTGTCGGTTTGTTTCCCAGTGACGTGTCAAGCTTCCCGGCAACAGCGACTGTCCAGCTTCCGGCAACGTTTCCTTTTCCCCTAATCGGTTCGGTTACCAAGGTAACCTCTTTCCTCTTTATTATTATTGAATAATATATTTTTTAATGGTTGTGATTAATTATGGATCATTAATTGTTCTAACTTTTTCTCTCTCTCTCCCTATTTATAGGGTGATGCATGTGTTGATGTCACCATATGCTTGATCCAAGTGAATTGGGTTTGAGCCAATGGGAAGACGCCACGTGGCTGGTTTACGTGGGAAAAGAAACACAGATTGGGCTTGAATAAATTTTGTGTTTGTTTGGTGTAGAGTGATGTAATTTGGGCGGGAAACACTTGAAAATTATGCCTTTGTATTTGGGAAATGGGCTTTGTGACATTTAGATGTAAAATGGACATTTTGGACTTATTTTTGTTTAATATGAGAGCTTATTTATTTATATTTTCTATTTACTCATTTTTACGGTTTTATTTATATCGAAATATAGTGTATATATATGTATATATTTGGTTACCCAGACAAAATTTGGGTATTAGAACTGCCCCTCTTTGCTCATTGTTGTGGAACAAGAATAGGGAAATGAGTGAAAAGATACGGATTTTGTCCGAACTGTCTGACCATCGAAGTTTGAAGTCGTTCTTCTTATTATGAAATTCTTCAATCTCCTACCAAACCATCAAATTCTTCATCTTCTAAGGTCTAGTATTGCTCCTTGAAATTCTTCATTTTTCGAGGTCTGAAGTTGTTCTTCTTCTTATGAAATTCTTCGTTCCTCACTCCTTGCTGGTCCATATTTCTATAAAGGCATCGAATAAACAAGCTCTTCTCATTAGGAACTTCCTCATTTTCAAAAAGGTGAACTCTTCTCATTAGGAGTTCTTCATTATTCTAGAAAACATGGATTTGTCTCTCTGTAAAGGCGTCGAATAAGCAAGATCTTCTCATTAGGAAATTTCTCATTCTTCAAACGTCGAACTCTTCTCATTAGGAGTTCGTCATTCTTTGTTGGGCGAGCTCTTCTTATTAGGAACTCTGGGGTGAACTCTTCTCATTAGGAATTCTTCTTTGCTAGGGATGAACTCTTCACATTAGGAGGTCTGGAATGCTGATTCACCTCATTCTCTAGGGAAAGTTGAACCTGTAGAAAGAAATGTCATCAATTAATGAGAATTCGACTTAAAGTGGTAAGAAATATCCTTGATTTTTAGCTTGAAGTGTTGGGATCTTTAGAGTCAATGCTTTTCTGACTAGGGTGTCCCAATGTTTCAATCTAAAGCTCATATCATCTCTTTTGTTCCTCTTCATCTGTCAATCTGTCTCTTTCCTCACTCAGAAATCCCATGACTTGCAAAAGTCAAATCTATCATTAATCTTCCCACATAATTGTAAAGAAAATCATTAAGTAACTTCAAGTTTTTCAATGAAAAACGTTGAAACGTTTGACCAATTAGACTGCAAATCCTCCTCATTTGAGCTCAAAGTCAATCTATCTTGTTTTCCATTCTCTCTCATTTAATTGGTAACCCGAAAGGTTAATATTTTTGTCGATACCATACCCCAACTGTCTTACTGTGATGCCATCCAGAAAGTTCTTATCATTTTTGGAGGTGTCGGTCTAAAGGACTTACTGATGACCCGAAGGAATTAGAATTGTAACACACTTCCTTTCCTATGCAAACAACCGAATATCTCTGCAAAGATCCGCCTCTTCAAACGGATTGAAATCTTTGAGATCTGCCTCCTCAAACGAGTTAAAATCTTTGCCGAGATCCACCTCTGTAAACGGAATGTCTTGAGGTCTACCTCTTTAAACGAAATGTTTTGAAATCTGCCTCTGTAAACGGAACGTCTCCATCTCTGTAAACAGAATAACTTTGTTGAAACACGTCTCTTCAAACGGGATGAGATCTTTGTTGAGATACACTTCTTCAATTTTGAAGTTATAAATTGAAATTTTGATTGTACTTTGTCGATTCTTATAAATTCCACTAGGATGAGCTCTGATCTTCATTGCCTCTTTGTCGAGTTTTCTGCTTCTATTGTAATGATGCCTCATCTCTTAAGATTGTTCTTGCCAAATCTTGCTTTGCTTAATCTTCTTGGGTTTGATTTGAAACTTATGTTGTCTTCATGCCCCAACAAAATTTGCCCCATAATCTTGTTATTGAGCTCTTATTTCTCTTGAGCAAATCTTGACTTCTTCAACGATCAAATTCATTTTAGGCTCGACATTCTTCCTTTTCTATTTTGATCTACACTCTTATGCACAGTGATACCCTATTAATTTCTTTGTTTCTGGCTCTGACACGTAGAATATGTCCATTTTTCATCATTTTGGGCGAGCAACTGCCTCAGGCCCCTAAATTTTCTTCCAGTCCCTATACTTTCTCAAAGTCCCCGTACTTTCTTCAGGTTCATTTTTAGACTCGATCAAAAACTCAAGGTAGAAACTTACTTCAGGCCCCTAAACTTTCTGACATATGCATTCTTTCCTTGATATATTAATGAAAATTGGTGCTGGTACAAGCTTTCTTCTTCCGTAATGTCGATTCTGAAAAAAAGAATATTATCAGTTAATAAGAATTCTTCCTGCAGTAATGTAAAATATTTTCAATTTTCTACTTGATGTGCTGATTTCTTTAGTATCACGACTCATTATGCCTAAAATATCTTGATCTTTCAGTCTGAAACTTCTCTTCCTTTATTACTCGATCCTTTCTACGCTTGGAACATATATTACTGGGTCTACTCCTCTAGTCTTGAAGTTGTAGGTTAAAATATTTTCTTGTTTCTTGCTGATTCTGGTACATTCCTACAAAATGTGCAAAAATGCGCTGAATTATATGATGCATGAATATTGTCAATTGAGGGCCACTTGGGTGAGCTTTCATTTTTAGGGAAGCTCAAAAATTTCTTGCTTCATTTTTCAAAAGCGATTGGGATGGTTCAGGGTATTATTTTGTAGCAGTCCTAAGAGTGCAGACATATCTCCTACGGTCAAACTATTAATCTTTATTCACGAGAAACTTGAAGTAATTTCAGCCCTGACAATTCTTCAATTTTCCTTTGCCAACACAAGGACATGCCCCTTCTTGCTTATGTTCTGATGCTCTCATCAAATCTTGAAGTAAGACCAATATGCTTATGAGTTTCCTTGTTTCTTCAATCATCTGTTTGCTCTTTTCTATAGAATGTTCAATCATTTGCATGCAGAAATTTACAACTTCTTCTGACTGGCGTCTAGATGAACTCTGCTTCTCAAGATGTTGGCTAGATATGTTGAAGGTTTTAACGGGTATGTCCATTTAAGGTTTCTTCATTTTATGTGGCTTGTTCCTAATTAGTTTCCCTTTGCTCTTCATTCTTTTTCTTTTCTTAGCGTCTTTCAGCATTTGATTTCCAGGAAACATAATCACATTGGATCCGATTAGGTGACTACATCTTGAATTACAAATCTTAATGGACTGACCTTTCAATGCTGGCTTCCAAAATCTCTTGGCTCGGAAAGTTTGAACTTGTTGATTAAAATTGTAATAGTCCTCAATGTAATGATCATGAACTCCATCACGATATTCACAATGATTTCTGTTGTTGTAATAACTTGAGTGACATGGCTTTGAATATTTCAAACGACACAGTGAAGCCATGAGCAATTTGAAGTACAACTTAAGATAGGAAACATGAATGAGATCCAGTTTAGTCTTTGATTTTCCACTGACAGGTGCATCTGGAGCATTTGACTTTGATGTATTCTTTGGTGAAGGAAATGTCGAAGAAGTTGATGTCCAAACATTACTCTAATTCTCATTGACCTTGAACTGTAGCGGATCACCCTCAAATGCTTGTTGTGGATTACATCCTTTCTCTTTTATCCTAATTCTTTCAACATATAATGGTCTTTTGTAACATCAAAGTTCCGCAAACCATAAATGCTCATTTCTAATGAAATCACTGACTTTGTTTCAGAACAATACCCTGAAAAGACTTGTAAAACTTCAGAGCACTATCATCAAAATGTGTATTATACACGAGGTTGGGCAACAAATCTGAATACGACATTGGACTAGTGATAACCGTATCTATTTTTCCTATTGAACCATTCGATCTCTCTGTCTTGAGTTTCTGTGCTCTTTGCTCCTCTTGTAGTTAATTCCTTTGTGAGAAAAATTCAATCTTCAACTGGATCCTTGACTTTCAACACTTCAGCGAAAAACTCTATGATCCCTCAACTTTATTAAAATTCCAAGGTCTTTCAATTGTCATTGAACCATTGATCGATGAGTTTTTGGCAGAAACACCAGAATTTGGCTTTATTCAGTCTTTCCATGTCTGGTTACTGGATTAACTTCATCTTGGTATTTTTAGAGTTTCCAGTGCATTCACTTCATTATTTCCTTCTGATCTATTGGATTTCTCATAGATACCAGGCTATACTGATCTGAACTTGCTCCCATTTTCCTTTCTTTCTTGTTTTTGACCCTTTTTGTTTTTTTTGGTCTTTTGACTTTTTTTTTTTTTTTACTTTTGTCTTTCTTGTTTTTTGACTTTTTCTTTTTTTGCATGGAGAATTATTCAGGTTGGACCCTCATGTGAGATGTGATACATGCTTGCTTATCAATATTAGTATTTTTGTTTAAAACATTTTTTGGCTCCCTGATTCCAAGAAAAAAACGACATCTCGAATTACCAACTCGTTCTGGACTAATCAATACCTTACTCGACTCCACCCAAGCAGTCCTCAATAACCTTCTGAGATTTCTTCTCAAAATATTGGTTTTCAATTTTCACACTATCATCTAAAAAATAATGTAATATCGAAATGCAATTATTATTATTATTATTATTATTATTATTATTATTATTATTTCTAAAAAATGATGTTATTTGAAAAAAATGCATTGACTTTTCTGAAATGCAATACAATGCATGAATGCACGAGGTATCGATTTCAAGGACTAGTCTTTAGAGCAACATCCATTAGCCAAAAGGTCGAATACAAGAAATAGACAATCTCATTATAGAAACAAGGTAGCCCTCGTCCCTAAGTTAATCACTCCATTCTTTTTCCGAGTCAGCGTCTGTTCTAGCTTGGTACTGATGTCAAAGTTTGTTATAGATTCATAGCTTCAATGGATAAAATCTGCCTGAGTCGAGTGACTCCCCGTACATGGCCTTTGAACTTGATCATTTCATGATAATCTGGATAACTACCTCAAGCTTTCTTCTCAATACATTTTCCTTCTCTGGTAATGCCCCTTCTAAAGCTTTCAAACGTGCCTTTGAAGTACTCGAATAACGCTTTCCAACTCTATCACGTTCTTTCCCAACTCTTTCATATTCTTGCTAAAAAAAGTTTGACTTTTCTCCATTATGGTATCCCTTTGATGACTTTCCTCAACTTTGGAACTTGTGATGAGAATTTTGGACTCAAAGCTTGCCCTCCCTTTAATTTTTGTTCGATCTCGTCATTCAAACCCACTAATTCCTGAATCATCTCTCTCACTGTGCTTTTAACCTCTTCACACAGCTTCTTGTGGATGCTTGCACCATGACAATGCATTCTCATAAATGCTGATCTTTTCTTGAATTGAGTCTTCTCTAACTAGGTCCACAACGTCGTATTGCCTTCTACTTGTCTATCAAACTCATTGGCCATTATGAATACTGCAAAACTTGACTAACCCTTGAATCGATACCTCTAATGAATGTAAAATGATGCCAAGTAAAAAAATAAGAAAAAAAGAAACAATGTCAGTATTGTGAATTAATATGGAAAACAAATAAACAAATTATTAACACAGAAGAGCTCATGATATTTAGCAAAGAGAATAACCAGAGAAATGTATTTAAATCGGCAACATCTGTCTTAGGTCTCTATCTGGATCTAGCAGGGTAGGTTTCTAAACAAAATGTGGGTTTTGTTCTAGACTCTTGGTTCCCGAACTGTCGTTACCGTCTACTGCGACAACAAGACATCAATTCGGTAGTATAGGTCCCTTATAATAGAGGCGTGGACCCTACGGTGCATAAGGTTAGTATACTAGAAGAAGACAAAAATCTGCACTCGGAGCTGGATAGCATCACGTCGGATATTTTCTTTCTCCCACTTAAGGGTGAAAAACCCGGGTTGAGGGTTTATGCATGAATGACAGATATATCATACACAAAAGCTACCCCAATTTTTTCCCTAAAAATCCATCCAATAATTCTCTTAGAAAAAAATTAAATTCAGATTATTGTTTAAAATGCCAAAACGCCACATGAAATTAATTAATATGGTTGACTCTCAATTTCGTCCCCAGAAGATTTGCCAAGCTGTCGCGACCATGTTTTTAAAACCGTTGTGTAAAAACAACCTGACGATTAGGGTTTTGAAATCGGGATTTTCATTTTTAATTTGGTATTGAAATTAGGATTTTTCATATTAAATCGATTTTCCTTTATTTATTCTTAAAAACCAATTTGGATTCGCCACCTATCACTTTGGTAGACCAGACACCATAAAAACGAACCAGATATTCTTTTTAGTAAAATTTGGGTTTGGGAGTCGGTTACGTGTAGGGAAGGGTTAGCACCCCTACAAACGCCCGATACCGGTACCTTATTAATTCCCCTTGGCATTTTGGCATTTCGAACATTAATATGAATTTAATTAAATCTTTTAATTGTTAAATGAATTCAATTTCAAATGAGGATATCCTTTTGTAAGAAAATACATTCTAGACGAATATAAATTTTGAGACGTCCAAATACATTAGGACACTTCGATTTATATTCAAAATATATTTCAACACAAAATGTTTAATGCATGTTTGATTATTGTCTTGTCATTTTTAAGTAGAACCTAACTAGGGCTCCATTAATTTGGTTAATTAAAATCTAGGAATATTATCAAGTTTAGGGCTTATGTGATAACACCCAAAATTTGGGCACTACCCATATTTGTCCTAAATTAATAATATTCCTATTATTAATGTCACTAATTATTAAATCCTAATTCCAATTTTATTAAACTAGCTACAACGGATTTTCATTTTCTATGTTCAAATAAAGTATTGAATCTCTTTCCTAAATACCCCATTGATTAACATCACAATACAATGTGATACTAATCAACTTATGATATTTAAGCTTTTATTTAATATTCTTTTATTTTCTATAGTGTCCTTTCCTATTAAATTATTTAGATTTAATTAGAGAATTTAATCCTAAAAGGCTCTAATTTGATATTCTAAGTGATTAACATCTCCTAAACAAATATACTATATGCTATTTAGAACATACAAACATGCATACAAATTAATTGCATTTAAATCAAACAATTAAATCTGAATCAGGGACTAAATTGCATTAAATTGAAAACTAGGTGATCAAAATACAATACATTAGGATCAAATTGAATTAATATTGAAACAAAAGTGCCAAATTACAAGAGAAAGGTGACTATAATGTAAGAATAGCAAAATCGGCAACCCAAATCGTAAAGATCAAAGAATGGGGCACGAGTCCTTCTGCTACGACCCGACCCAGTTCGTGGATCCCTTCCCAACCCGGTGGCAAAACGACACCGTGTTGACTCGCTTATATAACCCCTTGCACCGAGTTGACTCAAGCATAACTCTCATTCTACTCTCTCTCACTACCCCTCTCTCCCCTCAAATGCTCTCAACACCAAACCCGACTCGGTCGACCTCTGCCACTGGCCGGCAGCCAGAGGCGACACCGGCCCGCCATCATCACAGCTTCGATCATCCTCTTTCTTGCTCCAGCCCCCGCTCGCGATTCCCGACCACTAACCGACCGTCGTACACCACAACTATTCAAACCCTAAAACTCCTCCCTTTCCAATTTCACCCCCTTAAACCCCTAAAACTATCCCGATCTAGTTGGATTTATACAAAACTTCCCCAAAAATACCTAAACTAACCGAATTCGAAAGAATCCTCCCCTTTTCTCCTATTTTCGACTCCATTAGAACCCTAAACTCATCGGTGACCAGAAACCGAGCATCAATTACTTCTCTTTGCTTTTAAGTTTCTGTTTTCCCTTATTTTTTATTTAAAACCTAACACTTTTAATGTTTTTTTTCCAGGAAAATAGGCAGAACACGGAGGATATACCTTCCGGAGTGGTTTGTGGCATCTTCAGTGACCTTCGGCTGTCCTCTCCGGCAGTGGATTCTAATTCTCCAGTGGTGGTTCAGCTCCCAACGTGTCGGTTCGGTTCTACAACGGCGTTGCAATTCCCGAACTGCTCGACTTCAGGTGTCGGTTTGTTTCCTGGCGACAAGTCGAGCTTCCCGACAGCGGCGACAGTCGAGCTTTCGGTAACGTTTCCCTTTCCCCTAATCAGTTAGGTTACCGAGGTAACCTCTTTCCTCTTTATTATTATTTAATTATATATTTTTTAATGGTTGTGATTAATTATGGGTCATTAATTGTTTTGACTTTTTCTCTCTCCCTATTTATAAGGTGATGTAGGTGCTGATGTCACCAGATGCTTGATCCAAGTGAATTGGGTTTGAGCCAATGGGAAGACGCCACATGGCTGGTTTAGGCGGGAAAAAGAAACACAAATTGGACTTGAAAAAATTTTGTGTTTGTTTGGTGCAAAGTGATGTAATTTGGGCGGGAAACACTTGAATATTAGGTCTTTGTATTTGAGAAATGGGCTTTGTGACATTTAGATGTAAAATGAACATTTTGGACAGATTTTTGTTTAACATGAGAGCTTATTTATATATATTATATATTTACTCGTTTGTATGATTATATATATATATATATTTATATATGGGTACCCTAACAAAATTTGGGAATTACAGGGATCAACATGTAAATCTGAATAATTACAGGTACTTACACAAGTTTCAGGTTACCAATTGTTAATTAATCATATTTCTTGCCAGCTTGCCAAATTTTAGCTTCAACGAATAACGATTAAGCACCCAATTTAACAAAATATAAAATTAAGGACTGAATCGTAAAACATCTAAAATACAAGGACTAACACATTTGTAACATATTCATACAGCAATTAGGTACATTTTAAACATGCTTACAAAATCTCAAATCAAATGGACATCATTAACCTATTCAATTGATGCAACATCATACGATGACCAAATTGCAAAGAATCCAAACTCGATAAAATCGATTAATCGAATTAACCACCAGCCATTACAATACACGGGCTACAACCTATGCATTTTTTTGGGAATTTGAATTCCAACACAATTTGTCCAAAAACTTACAAACAATATTGACATGCTTCTAATAATAAATCATTGTTAAACACATAATTCAAATAGTTACTTACCAATTAATCAACCCAATTCATATTTATACAAGTAATCTAGAGGCATGCTTCCTAATAAAATACATCATTATTCATTAAGCAACAAATGATCAATACCTCAACATAGGCTATAGAATAATTAAGGGATTAAAGCATATGACCATAAGGACTCATTCAACACAAGTAATCAATTTATTCATTATTTAAACCATTAAAATCATTTGGTCGTAACTATCATGTATACAAAGCATTAAAATAAAACCAACATGTTA
>BSYR01000076.1:235000-237500 GCA_030270665.1 Hibiscus trionum | reverse complement strand
AAGGTGTCCCCATTTCAGACATGGCACCCACGGGGCCCTTAGAGTGCGGCAGCCAAGCACCCCCATCGGTGGGATGAACGCACCAGGGTGTGGGAGCCTCGCACACCATCCGGGTGAACCAGGCCCTTGGGTGCGGGAGCCTCGCAACACCATCGGGAGGATGCCGACACTATGGTGCGGAATCCCCGCACACCATCGGGATGTCCTAGGCCCTTGGGTGCAGGAGCCTCGCACACCAACGGGAGGTCCTAGGCCCTTGGGTGCGGAGCCTCGCACACCATCGGGAGGATGCCGACACTAGGGTGCGGAATCCCCGCACACCATCGGTAGGTCCTAGGCCCTTGGGTGCAGGAGCCTCGCACACCATCGGGTGACCAGGCCCTTCGGTGCGGGAGCCTCGCACACCCATCGGGAGGTCCTAGGCCCTTGGGTTCTGGAGCCTCGCACACCATCGGGTGACCAGGCCCTTGGGTGCGGGAGCCTCGCACACCATCGGGGAGGATGCCGACACTGGGGTGCGGAATACCCGCACACCATCGGGAGGTCCTAGGCCCTTGCGTGCAGGAGCCTCGCACACCATCGGGAGGTCCTTGGCCCTTGGGTGCGGGAGCCTCGCACACCATCGGGTGACCAGGCCTTGGGTGCGGAATCCCAGCACACCATCGGGAGGATTGCCGACACTAGGGTGCGGAATCCCCGCACACCATCGGGAGGTCCTAGGCCCTTGGGTGCAGGAGCCTCGCACACCATCGGGTGACCAGGCCCTTGGGTGCGGGAGCCTCGCACACCATCGGGAGGTCCTAGGCCCTTGGGTGCGGTAGCCTCGCACACCATCGGGAGGATGCCGACACTAGGGTGCGGAATCCCCGCACACCATCGGGAGGTCCTGGGCCCTTGGGTGCGGGAGCCTCGCACACCATCGGGTGACTAGGCCCTTGGGTGCGGGAGCCCTCGCACACCATCGGGAGGTCCTAGGCCCTTGGGTGCGGGAGCCTCGCACACCATCGGGAGGATGCCGACACTAGGGTGCGGAATCCCCGCACACCATCGGGAGGTCCTAGGCCCTTGGGTGCAGGAGCCTCGCTCACCATCGGGTGACGAGGCCCTTGGGTGCGGGAGCCTCGGACACCATCGGGAGGATGTCGACACTAGGGTGCGGAATCCCGCTCACCATCGGGAGGTCCTAGGCCCTTGGGTGCAGGAGCCTCGCACACCATCGGGAGGTCCTTGGCCCTTGGGTGCGGGAGCCTCGCACACCATCGGGATGATGCCGACACTAGGGTGCGGAATCCCCGCACACCATCGGGAGGATGCCGACACTTGGGTGCGGAATCCCCGCACACCATCGGGGTGCTGAGAGAAAGTGTCCCCATTTCAGACATGTCAATGTCTACTGGGAGCAATGCTGGAAAGTTTTTTTAGCTCTTTAGGGGGAGTGATCCGCGACCCCCCCCCGGCACCCCCCCCAAGGGGGCCGGGCCTCAGCACCCTAGGGTGCGAGGTGGGCGCCTAGGCGCAAGCGGTGCTAGCCCCATCCATCGTTCCATTTCGTGGGCTTGTCGGGAGGATTCGGATTAATGGAACGATGGATGGGGCTAGGGGGGGTGGGGAATGAGGACCTTGAAGGAGGGACACCGCTAGAGGCTTTGGTTTCGTCGCCGCGTGATCTTGTTGGCTCTGTGCTACTTGCCGAGAACCCTGTCACCCCAGTACCAGTCCTTTAGAGGAAACGGCCCACTGGGGGGTGCGAGTAGACCATCTAATGTTCACGCAATTGACGAGATTGAGGCCTCGGTTGGTTGCCTTCCCTCGGGTTTTCTCGTGCCTAGGGGGCAGTGAGGACCCTGAAGGAGGGAAACGCTAGAGGCTTTGGTTTCGTCGCCGCGTGATCTTGTTGGCTCTGTGCTACTTGCCGAGACCCCGTCACCCCAGTACCAGTCCTTTAGAGGAAACGGCCCACTGGGGGGTGCGAGTAGACCATCTAATGTTCACGCAATTGACGAGATTGAGGCCTCGTTTGGTTGCCTTCCCTCGGGTTTTCTCGTGCCTAGCGGTTGTGGTGTGCCCTCGCTCTTTGTTTCCTCCGCTCCTCGAACGAGTCATCGTTCGTGCGAGTCGTGGACCGGTGGGCGTGGATGCTGCTGCTTGTACGCAATGGGCATGTGAGTGGTGATATGGTTGTGTGTGTCGGCAGGCTCCGTGCTACGCGCATCGAACTGTCGAGCCGCACTCCTCTTCAATATCCTCCCCTTGCGGCCGTTGTGCCCGGGGGGGCTTGAGGGATCCTGTGTTGCGTACCCAAATCGACGGAATTTCGGATGTATTGTCATCCCTCGTCCGTCGAGTGGCCTTGCGGCTACTCGGCGGGCCTTAGTCGTGCCCGGTGCCCCGATTGTGTCGGTCAAGATGATTCGATCATGTCGGTGCACCGGCGCTCGATCGTGCTTTCGGATGCGGAAAATCTCGTGAGCGTAGGGTCAAGGCCCCGATCGCTCGACCC
>BSYR01000076.1:225000-227500 GCA_030270665.1 Hibiscus trionum | reverse complement strand
TCGGTCACCATCGGGTGAGACGCGGTCACCATCGGGTGAGACTCGGTCACCATCGGGCGGGAGCCCCGCACACCATCGGGCGGGAGCCCCGCACACCGTCGGGTGAGCCTCGCACACCATCGGGCGGGAGCCCCGCACACCATCGGGTGATCCTCGGTCACCATCGGGAGGGAGCCCCGCACACCATCGGGCGGGAGCCCCGCACGCCATCGGGTGATTCCCGCACACCATCGGGCGGGAGCCCCGCACACCATGGGGCGGCAGTCCCGCACACCATCGGGCGGGAGCCCCGCACACCATCGGGACTCCTCGGTCGTGTCCCCATTTCAGACATGTTAATGTCTACTGGGAGCATAGTGGGAAAGTTTTTTTAGCTCTTTAGGGGGGGAGCGTTGCTGGGCATCCTCGAGGCACCCAGGGGTTTGAAGCGGCATATAGTGGGGCCCGCCCCACGGCCTAGCCCCATGACCGGAGAACCCCCTCCACCGCCGGTAAGGTTCCCGGCGGTGCTCCGGCGAGTCTCCGGCGAACTTTCCGGCGAGGCTAAAAGAAGGCAAAATGAGGCTAAAAGAAGGCAAAACGACCCTCCCCCACTCCGTCCCTCCCCTCCCCTCCCCCTCCATGGGGAAAATTCGATATAACTAATGTCTCGGTCGGCCGGAAAGCTCCCACGGTGGATCGCCTTTAGGCCTAAAATCGCGATCGTCCCTCCCCATTGCCTCACAGTTTGGAAAACATCGATGAAGATAAAAGAATGACGGCTTGGTTACGGGAACAATTCCCCGAGTTGCCCCTTCGTAAAATAGCACTCCCAAGTGTAGGGTGTGGGAGCCTCGAACAACATCGGGCGGTCGAAGGCCCTACGGTGCGGAAGCCCCGCACACCATTGGGAGGTCCAAGGCCCTTGGGTGGCCACCATCAAGGTGCTGAGAGAAGGTGTCCCCATTTCAGACATGGCACCCACGGGGCCCTTAGAGTGCGGCAGCCAAGCACCCCATCGGTGGGATGAACGCACCAGGGTGTGGGAGCCTCGCACACCATCCGGGTGAACCAGGCCCTTGGGTGCGGGAGCCTCGCACACCATCGGGAGGATGCCGACACTATGGTGCGGAATCCCCGCACACCATCGGGATGTCCTAGGCCCTTGGGTGCAGGAGCCTCGCACACCAACGGGAGGTCCTAGGCCCTTGGGTGCGGAGCCTCGCACACCATCGGGAGGATGCCGACACTAGGGTGCGGAATCCCCGCACACCATCGGTAGGTCCTAGGCCCTTGGGTGCAGGAGCCTCGCACACCATCGGGTGACCAGGCCCTTCGGTGCGGGAGCCTCGCACACCATCGGGAGGTCCTAGGCCCTTGGGTTCTGGAGCCTCGCACACCATCGGGTGACCAGGCCCTTGGGTGCGGGAGCCTCGCACACCATCGGGAGGATGCCGACACTGGGGTGCGGAATACCCGCACACCATCGGGAGGTCCTAGGCCCTTGCGTGCAGGAGCCTCGCACACCATCGGGAGGTCCTTGGCCCTTGGGTGCGGGAGCCTCGCACACCATCGGGTGACCAGGCCCTTGGGTGCGGAATCCCAGCACACCATCGGGAGGATGCCGACACTAGGGTGCGGAATCCCCGCACACCATCGGGAGGTCCTAGGCCCTTGGGTGCAGGAGCCTCGCACACCATCGGGTGACCAGGCCCTTGGGTGCGGGAGCCTCGCACACCATCGGGAGGTCCTAGGCCCTTGGGTGCGGTAGCCTCGCACACCATCGGGAGGATGCCGACACTAGGGTGCGGAATCCCCGCACACCATCGGGAGGTCCTGGGCCCTTGGGTGCGGGAGCCTCGCACACCATCGGGTGACTAGGCCCTTGGGTGCGGGAGCCTCGCACACCATCGGGAGGTCCTAGGCCCTTGGGTGCGGGAGCCTCGCACACCATCGGGAGGATGCCGACACTAGGGTGCGGAATCCCCGCACACCATCGGGAGGTCCTAGGCCCTTGGGTGCAGGAGCCTCGCACACCATCGGGTGACGAGGCCCTTGGGTGCGGGAGCCTCGGACACCATCGGGAGGATGTCGACACTAGGGTGCGGAATCCCCGCTCACCATCGGGAGGTCCTAGGCCCTTGGGTGCAGGAGCCTCGCACACCATCGGGAGGTCCTTGGCCCTTGGGTGCGGGAGCCTCGCACACCATCGGGATGATGCCGACACTAGGGTGCGGAATCCCCGCACACCATCGGGAGGATGCCGACACTTGGGTGCGGAATCCCCGCACACCATCGGGGTGCTGAGAGAAAGTGTCCCCATTTCAGACATGTCAATGTCTACTGGGAGCAATGCTGGAAAGTTTTTTTAGCTCTTTAGGGGGAGTGATCCGCGACCCCCCCCGGCACCCCCCCCAAGGGGGCCGGGCCTCAGCACCCTAGGGTGCGAGGTGGGCGCCTAGGCGCAAGCGGTGCTAGCCCCATCCATCGTTCCATTCGTGGGCTTGTCGGGAGGATTCGG
>BSYR01000076.1:192500-195000 GCA_030270665.1 Hibiscus trionum | reverse complement strand
GGGAGCCTCGATCACCATCGGGAGGATGCCGGCACAAGGGTGCGGAAGCCTCGCACACCATCGGGGTGAACAAGGCCCTTGGGTGGGGGAGCCTCGGTCACCATCGGGAAGATGCGGGCACTAGGGTGCGGGAGCCCCGCACACCATCGGGTGAGCCTCGGTCACCGTCGGGCTGGAGCCCCGCACACCATCGGGCGGGAGCCCCGCACACCATCGGGTGAGCCTCGGTCACCATCGGGCGGGACTCGGTCACCATCGGGGGAGACTCGGTCACCATCGGGTGAGACGCGGTCACCATCGGGTGAGACTCGGTCACCATCGGGCGGGAGCCCCGCACACCATCGGGCGGGAGCCCCGCACACCGTCGGGTGAGCCTCGCACACCATCGGGCGGGAGCCCCGCACACCATCGGGTGATCCTCGGTCACCATCGGGAGGGAGCCCCGCACACCATCGGGCGGGAGCCCCGCACGCCATCGGGTGATTCCCGCACACCATCGGGCGGGAGCCCCGCACACCATGGGGCGGCAGTCCCGCACACCATCGGGCGGGAGCCCCGCACACCATCGGGACTCCTCGGTCGTGTCCCCATTTCAGACATGTTAATGTCTACTGGGAGCATAGTGGGAAAGTTTTTTTAGCTCTTTAGGGGGGGAGCGTTGCTGGGCATCCTCGAGGCACCCAGGGGTTTGAAGCGGCATATAGTGGGGCCCGCCCCACGGCCTAGCCCCATGACCGGAGAACCCCCTCCACCGCCGGTAAGGTTCCCGGCGGTGCTCCGGCGAGTCTCCGGCGAACTTTCCGGCGAGGCTAAAAGAAGGCAAAATGAGGCTAAAAGAAGGCAAAACGACCCTCCCCCACTCCGTCCCTCCCCTCCCCTCCCCCTCCATGGGGAAAATTCGATATAACTAATGTCTCGGTCGGCCGGAAAGCTCCCACGGTGGATCGCCTTTAGGCCTAAAATCGCGATCGTCCCTCCCCATTGCCTCACAGTTTGGAA
The DNA here is from genome assembly GCA_030270665.1 of Hibiscus trionum. Lineage (NCBI taxonomy): Eukaryota > Viridiplantae > Streptophyta > Magnoliopsida > Malvales > Malvaceae > Hibiscus > Hibiscus trionum. Next base: position 194,001 of record BSYR01000076.1, on the reverse strand, counting down.
AACATCGATGAAGATAAAAGAATGACGGCTTGGTTACGGGAACAATTCCCCGAGTTGCCCCTTCGTAAAATAGCACTCCCAAGTGTAGGGTGTGGGAGCCTCGAACAACATCGGGCGGTCGAAGGCCCTACGGTGCGGAAGCCCCGCACACCATTGGGAGGTCCAAGGCCCTTGGGTGGCCACCATCAAGGTGCTGAGAGAAGGTGTCCCCATTTCAGACATGGCACCCACGGGGCCCTTAGAGTGCGGCAGCCAAGCACCCCATCGGTGGGATGAACGCACCAGGGTGTGGGAGCCTCGCACACCATCCGGGTGAACCAGGCCCTTGGGTGCGGGAGCCTCGCACACCATCGGGAGGATGCCGACACTATGGTGCGGAATCCCCGCACACCATCGGGATGTCCTAGGCCCTTGGGTGCAGGAGCCTCGCACACCAACGGGAGGTCCTAGGCCCTTGGGTGCGGAGCCTCGCACACCATCGGGAGGATGCCGACACTAGGGTGCGGAATCCCCGCACACCATCGGTAGGTCCTAGGCCCTTGGGTGCAGGAGCCTCGCACACCATCGGGTGACCAGGCCCTTCGGTGCGGGAGCCTCGCACACCATCGGGAGGTCCTAGGCCCTTGGGTTCTGGAGCCTCGCACACCATCGGGTGACCAGGCCCTTGGGTGCGGGAGCCTCGCACACCATCGGGAGGATGCCGACACTGGGGTGCGGAATACCCGCACACCATCGGGAGGTCCTAGGCCCTTGCGTGCAGGAGCCTCGCACACCATCGGGAGGTCCTTGGCCCTTGGGTGCGGGAGCCTCGCACACCATCGGGTGACCAGGCCCTTGGGTGCGGAATCCCAGCACACCATCGGGAGGATGCCGACACTAGGGTGCGGAATCCCCGCACACCATCGGGAGGTCCTAGGCCCTTGGGTGCAGGAGCCTCGCACACCATCGGGTGACCAGGCCCTTGGGTGCGGGAGCCTCGCACACCATCGGGAGGTCCTAGGCCCTTGGGTGCGGTAGCCTCGCACACCATCGGGAGGATGCCGACACTAGGGTGCGGAATCCCCGCACACCATCGGGAGGTCCTGGGCCCTTGGGTGCGGGAGCCTCGCACACCATCGGGTGACTAGGCCCTTGGGTGCGGGAGCCTCGCACACCATCGGGAGGTCCTAGGCCCTTGGGTGCGGGAGCCTCGCACACCATCGGGAGGATGCCGACACTAGGGTGCGGAATCCCCGCACACCATCGGGAGGTCCTAGGCCCTTGGGTGCAGGAGCCTCGCACACCATCGGGTGACGAGGCCCTTGGGTGCGGGAGCCTCGGACACCATCGGGAGGATGTCGACACTAGGGTGCGGAATCCCCGCTCACCATCGGGAGGTCCTAGGCCCTTGGGTGCAGGAGCCTCGCACACCATCGGGAGGTCCTTGGCCCTTGGGTGCGGGAGCCTCGCACACCATCGGGATGATGCCGACACTAGGGTGCGGAATCCCCGCACACCATCG
>BSYR01000076.1:180000-182500 GCA_030270665.1 Hibiscus trionum | reverse complement strand
CTTCGGTGCGGGAGCCTCGCACACCATCGGGAGGTCCTAGGCCCTTGGGTTCTGGAGCCTCGCACACCATCGGGTGACCAGGCCCTTGGGTGCGGGAGCCTCGCACACCATCGGGAGGATGCCGACACTGGGGTGCGGAATACCCGCACACCATCGGGAGGTCCTAGGCCCTTGCGTGCAGGAGCCTCGCACACCATCGGGAGGTCCTTGGCCCTTGGGTGCGGGAGCCTCGCACACCATCGGGCGGGAGCCCCGCACACCATCGGGTGAGCCTCGGTCACCATCGGGCGGGACTCGGTCACCATCGGGGGAGACTCGGTCACCATCGGGTGAGACGCGGTCACCATCGGGTGAGACTCGGTCACCATCGGGCGGGAGCCCCGCACACCATCGGGCGGGAGCCCCGCACACCGTCGGGTGAGCCTCGCACACCATCGGGCGGGAGCCCCGCACACCATCGGGTGATCCTCGGTCACCATCGGGAGGGAGCCCCGCACACCATCGGGCGGGAGCCCCGCACGCCATCGGGTGATTCCCGCACACCATCGGGCGGGAGCCCCGCACACCATGGGGCGGCAGTCCCGCACACCATCGGGCGGGAGCCCCGCACACCATCGGGACTCCTCGGTCGTGTCCCCATTTCAGACATGTTAATGTCTACTGGGAGCATAGTGGGAAAGTTTTTTTAGCTCTTTAGGGGGGGAGCGTTGCTGGGCATCCTCGAGGCACCCAGGGGTTTGAAGCGGCATATAGTGGGGCCCGCCCCACGGCCTAGCCCCATGACCGGAGAACCCCCTCCACCGCCGGTAAGGTTCCCGGCGGTGCTCCGGCGAGTCTCCGGCGAACTTTCCGGCGAGGCTAAAAGAAGGCAAAATGAGGCTAAAAGAAGGCAAAACGACCCTCCCCCACTCCGTCCCTCCCCTCCCCTCCCCCTCCATGGGGAAAATTCGATATAACTAATGTCTCGGTCGGCCGGAAAGCTCCCACGGTGGATCGCCTTTAGGCCTAAAATCGCGATCGTCCCTCCCCATTGCCTCACAGTTTGGAAAACATCGATGAAGATAAAAGAATGACGGCTTGGTTACGGGAACAATTCCCCGAGTTGCCCCTTCGTAAAATAGCACTCCCAAGTGTAGGGTGTGGGAGCCTCGAACAACATCGGGCGGTCGAAGGCCCTACGGTGCGGAAGCCCCGCACACCATTGGGAGGTCCAAGGCCCTTGGGTGGCCACCATCAAGGTGCTGAGAGAAGGTGTCCCCATTTCAGACATGGCACCCACGGGGCCCTTAGAGTGCGGCAGCCAAGCACCCCATCGGTGGGATGAACGCACCAGGGTGTGGGAGCCTCGCACACCATCCGGGTGAACCAGGCCCTTGGGTGCGGGAGCCTCGCACACCATCGGGAGGATGCCGACACTATGGTGCGGAATCCCCGCACACCATCGGGATGTCCTAGGCCCTTGGGTGCAGGAGCCTCGCACACCAACGGGAGGTCCTAGGCCCTTGGGTGCGGAGCCTCGCACACCATCGGGAGGATGCCGACACTAGGGTGCGGAATCCCCGCACACCATCGGTAGGTCCTAGGCCCTTGGGTGCAGGAGCCTCGCACACCATCGGGTGACCAGGCCCTTCGGTGCGGGAGCCTCGCACACCATCGGGAGGTCCTAGGCCCTTGGGTTCTGGAGCCTCGCACACCATCGGGTGACCAGGCCCTTGGGTGCGGGAGCCTCGCACACCATCGGGAGGATGCCGACACTGGGGTGCGGAATACCCGCACACCATCGGGAGGTCCTAGGCCCTTGCGTGCAGGAGCCTCGCACACCATCGGGAGGTCCTTGGCCCTTGGGTGCGGGAGCCTCGCACACCATCGGGTGACCAGGCCCTTGGGTGCGGAATCCCAGCACACCATCGGGAGGATGCCGACACTAGGGTGCGGAATCCCCGCACACCATCGGGAGGTCCTAGGCCCTTGGGTGCAGGAGCCTCGCACACCATCGGGTGACCAGGCCCTTGGGTGCGGGAGCCTCGCACACCATCGGGAGGTCCTAGGCCCTTGGGTGCGGTAGCCTCGCACACCATCGGGAGGATGCCGACACTAGGGTGCGGAATCCCCGCACACCATCGGGAGGTCCTGGGCCCTTGGGTGCGGGAGCCTCGCACACCATCGGGTGACTAGGCCCTTGGGTGCGGGAGCCTCGCACACCATCGGGAGGTCCTAGGCCCTTGGGTGCGGGAGCCTCGCACACCATCGGGAGGATGCCGACACTAGGGTGCGGAATCCCCGCACACCATCGGGAGGTCCTAGGCCCTTGGGTGCAGGAGCCTCGCACACCATCGGGTGACGAGGCCCTTGGGTGCGGGAGCCTCGGACACCATCGGGAGGATGTCGACACTAGGGTGCGGAATCCCCGCTCACCATCGGGAGGTCCTAGGCCCTTGGGTGCAGGAGCCTCGCACACCATCGGGAGGTCCTTGGCCCTTGGGTGCGGGAGCCTCGCACA
>BSYR01000076.1:147500-150000 GCA_030270665.1 Hibiscus trionum | reverse complement strand
GGAGCCTCGGACACCATCGGGTGAACCAGGCCCTTGGGTGCGGGAGCCTCGGTCACCATCGGGGTGAACAGGCCCTTGGGTGCGGGAGTCTCGGTCACCATCGGAGGATGCCGGCACATGGGTGTGGAAGCCTCGCACACCATCGGGGTGAACCAGGCCCTTGGGTGGGGAGCCTCGGTCACCATCGGGAAGATGCGGGCACTAGGGTGCGGGAGCCTCGGACACCATCGGGTGAACCAGGCCCTTGGGTGCGGGAGCCTCGGTCACCATCGGGGTGAACCAGGCCCTTGGGTGCGGGAGCTCGTCACCATCGGGAGGATGCCGGCACAAGGGTGCGGAAGCCTCGCACACCATCGGGGTGAACAAGGCCCTTGGGTGGGGGAGCTCGGTCACCATCGGGAAGATGCGGGCACTAGGGTGCGGGAGCCCCGCACACCATCGGGTGAGCCTCGGTCACCGTCGGGCTGGAGCCCCGCACACCATCGGGCGGGAGCCCCGCACACCATCGGGTGAGCCTCGGTCACCATCGGGCGGGACTCGGTCACCATCGGGGAGACTCGGTCACCATCGGGTGAGACGCGGTCACCATCGGGTGAGACTCGGTCACCATCGGGCGGGAGCCCCGCACACCATCGGGCGGGGAGCCCCGCACACCGTCGGGTGAGCCTCGCACACCATCGGGCGGGAGGCCCCGCACACCATCGGGTGATCCTCGGTCACCATCGGAGGGAGCCCCGCACACCATCGGGCGGGAGCCCCGCACGCCATCGGTGATTCCCGCACACCATCGGGCGGGAGCCCCGCACACCATGGGGCGGCAGTCCCGCACACCATCGGGCGGGAGCCCCGCACACATCGGGACTCCTCGGTCGTGTCCCCATTTCAGACATGTTAATGTCTACTGGGAGCATAGTGGGAAAGTTTTTTTAGCTCTTTAGGGGGGAGCGTTGCTGGGCATTCCTCGAGGCACCCAGGGGTTTGAAGCGGCATATAGTGGGGCCCGCCCCACGGCCTAGCCCCATGACGGAGAACCCCCTCCACCGCCGGTAAGGTTCCCGGCGGTGCTCCGGCGAGTCTCCGGCGAACTTTCCGGCGAGGCTAAAAGAAGGCAAAATGAGGCTAAAAGAAGGCAAAACGACCCTCCCCCACTCCGTCCCTCCCCTCCCCTCCCCCTCCATGGGGAAAATTCGATATAACTAATGTCTCGGTCGGCCGGAAAGCTCCCACGGTGGATCGCCTTTAGGCCTAAAATCGCGATCGTCCCTCCCCATTGCCTCACAGTTTGGAAAACATCGATGAAGATAAAAGAATGACGGCTTGGTTACGGAACAATTCCCCGAGTTGCCCCTTCGTAAAATAGCACTCCCAAGTGTAGGGTGTGGGAGCCTCGAACAACATCGGGCGTCGAAGGCCCTACGGTGCGGAAGCCCCGCACACCATTGGGAGGTCCAAGGCCCTTGGGTGGCCACCATCAAGGTGCTGAGAGAAGGTGTCCCCATTTCAGACATGGCACCCACGGGGCCCTTAGAGTGCGGCAGCCAAGCACCCCATCGGTGGGATGAACGCACCAGGGTGTGGGAGCCTCGCACACCATCCGGTGTGAACCAGGCCCTTGGGTGCGGGAGCCTCGCACACCATCGGGAGGATGCCGACACTATGGTGCGGAATCCCCGCACACCATCGGGATGTCCTAGGCCCTTGGGTGCAGGAGCCTCGCACACCAACGGGAGGTCCTAGGCCCTTGGGTGCGGAGCCTCGCACACCCATCGGGAGGATGCCGACACTAGGGTGCGGAATCCCCGCACACCATCGGTAGGTCCTAGGCCCTTGGGTGCAGGAGCCTCGCACACCATCGGGTGACCAGGCCCTTCGGTGCGGGAGCCTCGCACACCATCGGGAGGTCCTAGGCCCTTGGGTTCTGGAGCCTCGCACACCATCGGGTGACCAGGCCCTTGGGTGCGGGAGCCTCGCACACCATCGGGAGGATGCCGACACTGGGGTGCGGAATACCCGCACACCATCGGGAGGTCCTAGGCCCTTGCGTGCAGGAGCCTCGCACACCATCGGGAGGTCCTTGGCCCTTGGGTGCGGGAGCCTCGCACACCATCGGGTGACCAGGCCCTTGGGTGCGGAATCCCAGCACACCATCGGAGGATGCCGACACTAGGGTGCGGAATCCCCGCACACCATCGGGAGGTCCTAGGCCCTTGGGTGCAGGAGCCTCGCACACCATCGGGTGACCAGGCCCTTGGGTGCGGGAGCCTCGCACACCATCGGGAGGTCCTAGGCCCTTGGGTGCGGTAGCCTCGCACACCATCGGGAGGATGCCGACACTAGGGTGCGGAATCCCCGCACACCATCGGGAGGTCCTGGGCCTTGGGGTGCGGGAGCCTCGCACACCATCGGGTGACTAGGCCCTTGGGTTGCGGAGCCTCGCACACCATCGGGAGGTCCTAGGCCCTTGGTGCGGGAGCCTCGCACACCATCGGGAGGATGCCGA
>BSYR01000076.1:115000-117500 GCA_030270665.1 Hibiscus trionum | reverse complement strand
CACCATCGGGGTGAACCAGGCCCTTGGGTGCGGGAGTCTCGGTCACCATCGGGAGGATGCCGGCACATGGGTGTGGAAGCCTCGCACACCATCGGGGTGAACCAGGCCCTTGGGTGGGGGAGCCTCGGTCACCATCGGGAAGATGCGGGCACTAGGGTGCGGGAGCCTCGGACACCATCGGGTGAACCAGGCCCTTGGGTGCGGGAGCCTCGGTCACCATCGGGGTGAACCAGGCCCTTGGGTGCGGGAGCCTCGATCACCATCGGGAGGATGCCGGCACAAGGGTGCGGAAGCCTCGCACACCATCGGGGTGAACAAGGCCCTTGGGTGGGGGAGCCTCGGTCACCATCGGGAAGATGCGGGCACTAGGGTGCGGGAGCCCCGCACACCATCGGGTGAGCCTCGGTCACCGTCGGGCTGGAGCCCCGCACACCATCGGGCGGGAGCCCCGCACACCATCGGGTGAGCCTCGGTCACCATCGGGCGGGACTCGGTCACCATCGGGGGAGACTCGGTCACCATCGGGTGAGACGCGGTCACCATCGGGTGAGACTCGGTCACCATCGGGCGGGAGCCCCGCACACCATCGGGCGGGAGCCCCGCACACCGTCGGGTGAGCCTCGCACACCATCGGGCGGGAGCCCCGCACACCATCGGGTGATCCTCGGTCACCATCGGGAGGGAGCCCCGCACACCATCGGGCGGGAGCCCCGCACGCCATCGGGTGATTCCCGCACACCATCGGGCGGGAGCCCCGCACACCATGGGGCGGCAGTCCCGCACACCATCGGGCGGGAGCCCCGCACACCATCGGGACTCCTCGGTCGTGTCCCCATTTCAGACATGTTAATGTCTACTGGGAGCATAGTGGGAAAGTTTTTTTAGCTCTTTAGGGGGGGAGCGTTGCTGGGCATCCTCGAGGCACCCAGGGGTTTGAAGCGGCATATAGTGGGGCCCGCCCCACGGCCTAGCCCCATGACCGGAGAACCCCCTCCACCGCCGGTAAGGTTCCCGGCGGTGCTCCGGCGAGTCTCCGGCGAACTTTCCGGCGAGGCTAAAAGAAGGCAAAATGAGGCTAAAAGAAGGCAAAACGACCCTCCCCCACTCCGTCCCTCCCCTCCCCTCCCCCTCCATGGGGAAAATTCGATATAACTAATGTCTCGGTCGGCCGGAAAGCTCCCACGGTGGATCGCCTTTAGGCCTAAAATCGCGATCGTCCCTCCCCATTGCCTCACAGTTTGGAAAACATCGATGAAGATAAAAGAATGACGGCTTGGTTACGGGAACAATTCCCCGAGTTGCCCCTTCGTAAAATAGCACTCCCAAGTGTAGGGTGTGGGAGCCTCGAACAACATCGGGCGGTCGAAGGCCCTACGGTGCGGAAGCCCCGCACACCATTGGGAGGTCCAAGGCCCTTGGGTGGCCACCATCAAGGTGCTGAGAGAAGGTGTCCCCATTTCAGACATGGCACCCACGGGGCCCTTAGAGTGCGGCAGCCAAGCACCCCATCGGTGGGATGAACGCACCAGGGTGTGGGAGCCTCGCACACCATCCGGGTGAACCAGGCCCTTGGGTGCGGGAGCCTCGCACACCATCGGGAGGATGCCGACACTATGGTGCGGAATCCCCGCACACCATCGGGATGTCCTAGGCCCTTGGGTGCAGGAGCCTCGCACACCAACGGGAGGTCCTAGGCCCTTGGGTGCGGAGCCTCGCACACCATCGGGAGGATGCCGACACTAGGGTGCGGAATCCCCGCACACCATCGGTAGGTCCTAGGCCCTTGGGTGCAGGAGCCTCGCACACCATCGGGTGACCAGGCCCTTCGGTGCGGGAGCCTCGCACACCATCGGGAGGTCCTAGGCCCTTGGGTTCTGGAGCCTCGCACACCATCGGGTGACCAGGCCCTTGGGTGCGGGAGCCTCGCACACCATCGGGAGGATGCCGACACTGGGGTGCGGAATACCCGCACACCATCGGGAGGTCCTAGGCCCTTGCGTGCAGGAGCCTCGCACACCATCGGGAGGTCCTTGGCCCTTGGGTGCGGGAGCCTCGCACACCATCGGGTGACCAGGCCCTTGGGTGCGGAATCCCAGCACACCATCGGGAGGATGCCGACACTAGGGTGCGGAATCCCCGCACACCATCGGGAGGTCCTAGGCCCTTGGGTGCAGGAGCCTCGCACACCATCGGGTGACCAGGCCCTTGGGTGCGGGAGCCTCGCACACCATCGGGAGGTCCTAGGCCCTTGGGTGCGGTAGCCTCGCACACCATCGGGAGGATGCCGACACTAGGGTGCGGAATCCCCGCACACCATCGGGAGGTCCTGGGCCCTTGGGTGCGGGAGCCTCGCACACCATCGGGTGACTAGGCCCTTGGGTGCGGGAGCCTCGCACACCATCGGGAGGTCCTAGGCCCTTGGGTGCGGGAGCCTCGCACACCATCGGGAGGATGCCGACACTAGGGTGCGGAATCCCCGCACACCATCGGGAGGTCCTAG
>BSYR01000076.1:92500-95000 GCA_030270665.1 Hibiscus trionum | reverse complement strand
GGTGATCCTCGGTCACCATCGGGAGGGAGCCCCGCACACCATCGGGCGGGAGCCCCGCACGCCATCGGGTGATTCCCGCACACCATCGGGCGGGAGCCCCGCACACCATGGGGCGGCAGTCCCGCACACCATCGGGCGGGAGCCCCGCACACCATCGGGACTCCTCGGTCGTGTCCCCATTTCAGACATGTTAATGTCTACTGGGAGCATAGTGGGAAAGTTTTTTTAGCTCTTTAGGGGGGGAGCGTTGCTGGGCATCCTCGAGGCACCCAGGGGTTTGAAGCGGCATATAGTGGGGCCCGCCCCACGGCCTAGCCCCATGACCGGAGAACCCCCTCCACCGCCGGTAAGGTTCCCGGCGGTGCTCCGGCGAGTCTCCGGCGAACTTTCCGGCGAGGCTAAAAGAAGGCAAAATGAGGCTAAAAGAAGGCAAAACGACCCTCCCCCACTCCGTCCCTCCCCTCCCCTCCCCCTCCATGGGGAAAATTCGATATAACTAATGTCTCGGTCGGCCGGAAAGCTCCCACGGTGGATCGCCTTTAGGCCTAAAATCGCGATCGTCCCTCCCCATTGCCTCACAGTTTGGAAAACATCGATGAAGATAAAAGAATGACGGCTTGGTTACGGGAACAATTCCCCGAGTTGCCCCTTCGTAAAATAGCACTCCCAAGTGTAGGGTGTGGGAGCCTCGAACAACATCGGGCGGTCGAAGGCCCTACGGTGCGGAAGCCCCGCACACCATTGGGAGGTCCAAGGCCCTTGGGTGGCCACCATCAAGGTGCTGAGAGAAGGTGTCCCCATTTCAGACATGGCACCCACGGGGCCCTTAGAGTGCGGCAGCCAAGCACCCCATCGGTGGGATGAACGCACCAGGGTGTGGGAGCCTCGCACACCATCCGGGTGAACCAGGCCCTTGGGTGCGGGAGCCTCGCACACCATCGGGAGGATGCCGACACTATGGTGCGGAATCCCCGCACACCATCGGGATGTCCTAGGCCCTTGGGTGCAGGAGCCTCGCACACCAACGGGAGGTCCTAGGCCCTTGGGTGCGGAGCCTCGCACACCATCGGGAGGATGCCGACACTAGGGTGCGGAATCCCCGCACACCATCGGTAGGTCCTAGGCCCTTGGGTGCAGGAGCCTCGCACACCATCGGGTGACCAGGCCCTTCGGTGCGGGAGCCTCGCACACCATCGGGAGGTCCTAGGCCCTTGGGTTCTGGAGCCTCGCACACCATCGGGTGACCAGGCCCTTGGGTGCGGGAGCCTCGCACACCATCGGGAGGATGCCGACACTGGGGTGCGGAATACCCGCACACCATCGGGAGGTCCTAGGCCCTTGCGTGCAGGAGCCTCGCACACCATCGGGAGGTCCTTGGCCCTTGGGTGCGGGAGCCTCGCACACCATCGGGTGACCAGGCCCTTGGGTGCGGAATCCCAGCACACCATCGGGAGGATGCCGACACTAGGGTGCGGAATCCCCGCACACCATCGGGAGGTCCTAGGCCCTTGGGTGCAGGAGCCTCGCACACCATCGGGTGACCAGGCCCTTGGGTGCGGGAGCCTCGCACACCATCGGGAGGTCCTAGGCCCTTGGGTGCGGTAGCCTCGCACACCATCGGGAGGATGCCGACACTAGGGTGCGGAATCCCCGCACACCATCGGGAGGTCCTGGGCCCTTGGGTGCGGGAGCCTCGCACACCATCGGGTGACTAGGCCCTTGGGTGCGGGAGCCTCGCACACCATCGGGAGGTCCTAGGCCCTTGGGTGCGGGAGCCTCGCACACCATCGGGAGGATGCCGACACTAGGGTGCGGAATCCCCGCACACCATCGGGAGGTCCTAGGCCCTTGGGTGCAGGAGCCTCGCACACCATCGGGTGACGAGGCCCTTGGGTGCGGGAGCCTCGGACACCATCGGGAGGATGTCGACACTAGGGTGCGGAATCCCCGCTCACCATCGGGAGGTCCTAGGCCCTTGGGTGCAGGAGCCTCGCACACCATCGGGAGGTCCTTGGCCCTTGGGTGCGGGAGCCTCGCACACCATCGGGATGATGCCGACACTAGGGTGCGGAATCCCCGCACACCATCGGGAGGATGCCGACACTTGGGTGCGGAATCCCCGCACACCATCGGGGTGCTGAGAGAAAGTGTCCCCATTTCAGACATGTCAATGTCTACTGGGAGCAATGCTGGAAAGTTTTTTTAGCTCTTTAGGGGGAGTGATCCGCGACCCCCCCCGGCACCCCCCCCAAGGGGGCCGGGCCTCAGCACCCTAGGGTGCGAGGTGGGCGCCTAGGCGCAAGCGGTGCTAGCCCCATCCATCGTTCCATTCGTGGGCTTGTCGGGAGGATTCGGATTAATGGAACGATGGATGGGGCTAGGGGGGGTGGGAATGAGGACCTTGAAGGAGGGACACCGCTAGAGGCTTTGGTTTCGTCGCCGCGTGATCTTGTTGGCTCTGTGCTACTTGCCGAGACCCTGTCACCCCAGTACCAGTCCT
>BSYR01000076.1:60000-62500 GCA_030270665.1 Hibiscus trionum | reverse complement strand
CATCGGGTGAGCCTCGGTCACCGTCGGGCTGGAGCCCCGCACACCATCGGGCGGGAGCCCCGCACACCATCGGGTGAGCCTCGGTCACCATCGGGCGGGACTCGGTCACCATCGGGGGAGACTCGGTCACCATCGGGTGAGACGCGGTCACCATCGGGTGAGACTCGGTCACCATCGGGCGGGAGCCCCGCACACCATCGGGCGGGAGCCCCGCACACCGTCGGGTGAGCCTCGCACACCATCGGGCGGGAGCCCCGCACACCATCGGGTGATCCTCGGTCACCATCGGGAGGGAGCCCCGCACACCATCGGGCGGGAGCCCCGCACGCCATCGGGTGATTCCCGCACACCATCGGGCGGGAGCCCCGCACACCATGGGGCGGCAGTCCCGCACACCATCGGGCGGGAGCCCCGCACACCATCGGGACTCCTCGGTCGTGTCCCCATTTCAGACATGTTAATGTCTACTGGGAGCATAGTGGGAAAGTTTTTTTAGCTCTTTAGGGGGGGAGCGTTGCTGGGCATCCTCGAGGCACCCAGGGGTTTGAAGCGGCATATAGTGGGGCCCGCCCCACGGCCTAGCCCCATGACCGGAGAACCCCCTCCACCGCCGGTAAGGTTCCCGGCGGTGCTCCGGCGAGTCTCCGGCGAACTTTCCGGCGAGGCTAAAAGAAGGCAAAATGAGGCTAAAAGAAGGCAAAACGACCCTCCCCCACTCCGTCCCTCCCCTCCCCTCCCCCTCCATGGGGAAAATTCGATATAACTAATGTCTCGGTCGGCCGGAAAGCTCCCACGGTGGATCGCCTTTAGGCCTAAAATCGCGATCGTCCCTCCCCATTGCCTCACAGTTTGGAAAACATCGATGAAGATAAAAGAATGACGGCTTGGTTACGGGAACAATTCCCCGAGTTGCCCCTTCGTAAAATAGCACTCCCAAGTGTAGGGTGTGGGAGCCTCGAACAACATCGGGCGGTCGAAGGCCCTACGGTGCGGAAGCCCCGCACACCATTGGGAGGTCCAAGGCCCTTGGGTGGCCACCATCAAGGTGCTGAGAGAAGGTGTCCCCATTTCAGACATGGCACCCACGGGGCCCTTAGAGTGCGGCAGCCAAGCACCCCATCGGTGGGATGAACGCACCAGGGTGTGGGAGCCTCGCACACCATCCGGGTGAACCAGGCCCTTGGGTGCGGGAGCCTCGCACACCATCGGGAGGATGCCGACACTATGGTGCGGAATCCCCGCACACCATCGGGATGTCCTAGGCCCTTGGGTGCAGGAGCCTCGCACACCAACGGGAGGTCCTAGGCCCTTGGGTGCGGAGCCTCGCACACCATCGGGAGGATGCCGACACTAGGGTGCGGAATCCCCGCACACCATCGGTAGGTCCTAGGCCCTTGGGTGCAGGAGCCTCGCACACCATCGGGTGACCAGGCCCTTCGGTGCGGGAGCCTCGCACACCATCGGGAGGTCCTAGGCCCTTGGGTTCTGGAGCCTCGCACACCATCGGGTGACCAGGCCCTTGGGTGCGGGAGCCTCGCACACCATCGGGAGGATGCCGACACTGGGGTGCGGAATACCCGCACACCATCGGGAGGTCCTAGGCCCTTGCGTGCAGGAGCCTCGCACACCATCGGGAGGTCCTTGGCCCTTGGGTGCGGGAGCCTCGCACACCATCGGGTGACCAGGCCCTTGGGTGCGGAATCCCAGCACACCATCGGGAGGATGCCGACACTAGGGTGCGGAATCCCCGCACACCATCGGGAGGTCCTAGGCCCTTGGGTGCAGGAGCCTCGCACACCATCGGGTGACCAGGCCCTTGGGTGCGGGAGCCTCGCACACCATCGGGAGGTCCTAGGCCCTTGGGTGCGGTAGCCTCGCACACCATCGGGAGGATGCCGACACTAGGGTGCGGAATCCCCGCACACCATCGGGAGGTCCTGGGCCCTTGGGTGCGGGAGCCTCGCACACCATCGGGTGACTAGGCCCTTGGGTGCGGGAGCCTCGCACACCATCGGGAGGTCCTAGGCCCTTGGGTGCGGGAGCCTCGCACACCATCGGGAGGATGCCGACACTAGGGTGCGGAATCCCCGCACACCATCGGGAGGTCCTAGGCCCTTGGGTGCAGGAGCCTCGCACACCATCGGGTGACGAGGCCCTTGGGTGCGGGAGCCTCGGACACCATCGGGAGGATGTCGACACTAGGGTGCGGAATCCCCGCTCACCATCGGGAGGTCCTAGGCCCTTGGGTGCAGGAGCCTCGCACACCATCGGGAGGTCCTTGGCCCTTGGGTGCGGGAGCCTCGCACACCATCGGGATGATGCCGACACTAGGGTGCGGAATCCCCGCACACCATCGGGAGGATGCCGACACTTGGGTGCGGAATCCCCGCACACCATCGGGGTGCTGAGAGAAAGTGTCCCCATTTCAGACATGTCAATGTCTACTGGGAGCAATGCTGGAAAGTTTTTTTAGCTCTTTAGGGGGAGTGATCCGCGACCC
>BSYR01000076.1:27500-30000 GCA_030270665.1 Hibiscus trionum | reverse complement strand
CTCGGTCACCATCGGGAAGATGCGGGCACTAGGGTGCGGGAGCCTCGGACACCATCGGGTGAACCAGGCCCTTGGGTGCGGGAGCCTCGGTCACCATCGGGGTGAACCAGGCCCTTGGGTGCGGGAGCCTCGATCACCATCGGGAGGATGCCGGCACAAGGGTGCGGAAGCCTCGCACACCATCGGGGTGAACAAGGCCCTTGGGTGGGGGAGCCTCGGTCACCATCGGGAAGATGCGGGCACTAGGGTGCGGGAGCCCCGCACACCATCGGGTGAGCCTCGGTCACCGTCGGGCTGGAGCCCCGCACACCATCGGGCGGGAGCCCCGCACACCATCGGGTGAGCCTCGGTCACCATCGGGCGGGACTCGGTCACCATCGGGGGAGACTCGGTCACCATCGGGTGAGACGCGGTCACCATCGGGTGAGACTCGGTCACCATCGGGCGGGAGCCCCGCACACCATCGGGCGGGAGCCCCGCACACCGTCGGGTGAGCCTCGCACACCATCGGGCGGGAGCCCCGCACACCATCGGGTGATCCTCGGTCACCATCGGGAGGGAGCCCCGCACACCATCGGGCGGGAGCCCCGCACGCCATCGGGTGATTCCCGCACACCATCGGGCGGGAGCCCCGCACACCATGGGGCGGCAGTCCCGCACACCATCGGGCGGGAGCCCCGCACACCATCGGGACTCCTCGGTCGTGTCCCCATTTCAGACATGTTAATGTCTACTGGGAGCATAGTGGGAAAGTTTTTTTAGCTCTTTAGGGGGGGAGCGTTGCTGGGCATCCTCGAGGCACCCAGGGGTTTGAAGCGGCATATAGTGGGGCCCGCCCCACGGCCTAGCCCCATGACCGGAGAACCCCCTCCACCGCCGGTAAGGTTCCCGGCGGTGCTCCGGCGAGTCTCCGGCGAACTTTCCGGCGAGGCTAAAAGAAGGCAAAATGAGGCTAAAAGAAGGCAAAACGACCCTCCCCCACTCCGTCCCTCCCCTCCCCTCCCCCTCCATGGGGAAAATTCGATATAACTAATGTCTCGGTCGGCCGGAAAGCTCCCACGGTGGATCGCCTTTAGGCCTAAAATCGCGATCGTCCCTCCCCATTGCCTCACAGTTTGGAAAACATCGATGAAGATAAAAGAATGACGGCTTGGTTACGGGAACAATTCCCCGAGTTGCCCCTTCGTAAAATAGCACTCCCAAGTGTAGGGTGTGGGAGCCTCGAACAACATCGGGCGGTCGAAGGCCCTACGGTGCGGAAGCCCCGCACACCATTGGGAGGTCCAAGGCCCTTGGGTGGCCACCATCAAGGTGCTGAGAGAAGGTGTCCCCATTTCAGACATGGCACCCACGGGGCCCTTAGAGTGCGGCAGCCAAGCACCCCATCGGTGGGATGAACGCACCAGGGTGTGGGAGCCTCGCACACCATCCGGGTGAACCAGGCCCTTGGGTGCGGGAGCCTCGCACACCATCGGGAGGATGCCGACACTATGGTGCGGAATCCCCGCACACCATCGGGATGTCCTAGGCCCTTGGGTGCAGGAGCCTCGCACACCAACGGGAGGTCCTAGGCCCTTGGGTGCGGAGCCTCGCACACCATCGGGAGGATGCCGACACTAGGGTGCGGAATCCCCGCACACCATCGGTAGGTCCTAGGCCCTTGGGTGCAGGAGCCTCGCACACCATCGGGTGACCAGGCCCTTCGGTGCGGGAGCCTCGCACACCATCGGGAGGTCCTAGGCCCTTGGGTTCTGGAGCCTCGCACACCATCGGGTGACCAGGCCCTTGGGTGCGGGAGCCTCGCACACCATCGGGAGGATGCCGACACTGGGGTGCGGAATACCCGCACACCATCGGGAGGTCCTAGGCCCTTGCGTGCAGGAGCCTCGCACACCATCGGGAGGTCCTTGGCCCTTGGGTGCGGGAGCCTCGCACACCATCGGGTGACCAGGCCCTTGGGTGCGGAATCCCAGCACACCATCGGGAGGATGCCGACACTAGGGTGCGGAATCCCCGCACACCATCGGGAGGTCCTAGGCCCTTGGGTGCAGGAGCCTCGCACACCATCGGGTGACCAGGCCCTTGGGTGCGGGAGCCTCGCACACCATCGGGAGGTCCTAGGCCCTTGGGTGCGGTAGCCTCGCACACCATCGGGAGGATGCCGACACTAGGGTGCGGAATCCCCGCACACCATCGGGAGGTCCTGGGCCCTTGGGTGCGGGAGCCTCGCACACCATCGGGTGACTAGGCCCTTGGGTGCGGGAGCCTCGCACACCATCGGGAGGTCCTAGGCCCTTGGGTGCGGGAGCCTCGCACACCATCGGGAGGATGCCGACACTAGGGTGCGGAATCCCCGCACACCATCGGGAGGTCCTAGGCCCTTGGGTGCAGGAGCCTCGCACACCATCGGGTGACGAGGCCCTTGGGTGCGGGAGCCTCGGACACCATCGGGAGGATGTCGACACTAGGGTGCGGAATCCCCGCTCACCATCGGGAGGTC